>JAGDQP010005194.1:60840-72877 GCA_022664845.1 Lepisma saccharinum
TTTCTCTACCTTCAATGATTTGGAAATTGGGTTTTTGGGGCGGTCATTTTGGATCCAAGTTGACGACTTTTTGAAAGTTTTCTTATATTGTCGTGACCTACTTGTGATGGTACACCTTCAAGTAAAATTTCATTCATCCAGCTCAAACGGTGTGCAAAATGGGATTTTGGGCGGCCATTTTGAATCCAAGATGGCGACTTTTCCCAAATATTGTATTATTTCCATAAACTACTTGTCATAATGCACCTTTATGCCAAATTTCGTATCTCTAGCTCAAACGGTTTGGAAAATGGATTTTCAGGTCCGTCATTTTGGATCCAAGATGGCGTCTTTGGATACATCATGTAATGTTTTAGTAACATACAAGTGATAATGTACCATGTTACCAAATTTGATATTTCTAGCTGTAGCCGTTTAGGTTTTGTATTCTATACAACAATGGGTTCGGCGGCCATTTTGGATCCAAGATGGCGACCGATTTTGCTCATTAACGAACTTAACCGAGCTATTAAGCCTAGAAACAACATATAAAAATTTTGTTCAAATATCTTCAAAATCATGGCCGCTAGCGTGTTAATATATATATATATATATATATACTTTGATATTGTACCGATCTCAATAGGTAGAATTTTCTTCGAAATCTACCTAAAAACCACAGCAGACCACTTCTTTGACGAACATTATGAAACATACCAAAAGGATTTATAGAATTGTGATTCGAGCAGCAAAAAGACATTATAAGCAGTCTTACGTGACAGAAAACAAAACAACAGCTGTCTGGAATAATTCTTAACTTTAGACATAGATTAAAGTTTCATAATAAGAAATGAGCTAGTACTACATATAAAGGATAGAAGGACATGTGATTATCACGTTACTATTGAAAACTTTAATTGTTACTACATTATTGTGCCAAGCATTGGATAATCAGTGCCTGCATTTGATATCATAAAAGAACTGATTCCATTCCTTCATACAATGAGATTTTTTTCTTTATACAATCAATCAAGAAATAATTTCAAAAGCTCGTAAATTAAAAATAAAATAAAATAAATAAAATAAATAAAATAAAAGGTTGGCAGGTTTGTATGTTCCACAGTTTATTATGAAGAGATACATACATATAATTGTTCAATCCTTATCAGAGATAATCAGTTAACAAAGTTACTTTTCCCAAAATTTTAAAAATTCGTGGATTCTTTTGTTATCATGGATTTCTTATAATTGTTTTAAGATTGCTGATAATTGGTGAGGTCTCATAATATTTCATAACGGGTCGCCATTTTGAGAACGGTCAACCATTTAATCTTTGCTAGAATCGTCTAAAGTCTTTTGTTTCAGAGAAACAGACAAGTCGATAGAAAAATTCCAAGTGGTGTTCAAAAGGTGGCCTATTGAAAAATCCTTAAGAGCGGTTTGTACCTTAAGAGTAACACCAAGTTAAAACTAAACAAAAAGAAGCATAGTAGGGAATCATGATCATTGATTTAAAAGAACGATATAACCAAAGGACAACAAACTAAAAAGACAACTGCCCTTGGAGGCGTCGTTCATATTTTACGTAAGCATTTTTTTAAATCAGTTTAGTTCCTACCCTCATCGCTTCTAAGTAAAAATGAGGCCTTAAACACAATAGTGACTTCAACCCAAAAACAATGCTTCTGTACTAACTCATATGGACTGGTTACATAGCCTCAAGACATAGCTTTCAAATGCATGTTAGCCCAAGACCCTTTCGCGTCTGCTGAAGAGATTGAAGTTCTAGTTCGTTATTGTACCAATAAAAAGCATATACTCTGAGACATTTTAAACCTTCTCTCTTTGAGACTACATTTGCTGGGGTTAGGTCAGCTTTAGAGGTTAGGTCAGTATTAAACGCCTCAATAAGCGGATACTATACTCAATCACCTTTGTACGTACGTAAGATTTGTCAAATTTCTTATCGTTATTTCGTAGTACAAAAAAAAAGTATAAATCTTCAAAAGTACACTAAAATGTTTTAAGCATTGCTCTGTTTTCCCCGCTTCCCCAATGTCAGATAAAATAAGCAAAGCTTGATTCCCCCTCCTCCTTGAATGTTTACGTAATACTTGAACTACTCCTTGCACCGACAACAACAACAACAAAAAAAAACAGTGAGATACAAGAAAGAAAAACAAATGGCCAGATACTTAAATCTACGCTAAATAAAGGAATGGAACGATACATCTATTGACAAAAGTTTTGACTCATGTCTTTAGAGAATATTTCCCAAAATCGAGATTTCCCAGTTTGGTCACGAAAATATCCCTCTGTGGGATAAACTGATGGAACTATACAGTTTGGTGTGATTTGTGGACTTAAATTTTTTCTACGACAAAATATTATCTTTTTATATATATCAGCCTTGTTTGGCTGCATATCAGGAGAATACTTTCTACATAAATGGGTCTTACAATTGTGCCTAACTCTGAAAATCACCAAATATCTACGATATTCCAACTTATTAATTTCTGAAATAATAAAAAAAAGTCAGCCATTGGCAGGCTTCCAAATTTTTGTACCTTAAGAGTAACACGAAGTTGAAATTTTAGGATGAAAATGGGTTTCATTCCATTTATATTGACCAAATAGGTTTTCTTTTATGCTACTCTTGGATTGCTTGATACCGAAAGTAAATGACTTTAATTCTCTAAATTATCATGTAAGATATTAGTGTATAAATTGTTTATATGTGAATGTGATTAACTCAAGACTCGTTGTTCCAAGTCGATATTTCTTTTAGTCATTTCTATTTTCCTTCATGATGTCAAATCTTTTCTTATTTTCAGCGCTAAAGGAAAGGCACCGTTCATCTAAGAGTTCAGTATCTTCCTTGGTATGAAAAGGAAAATACATAGACATAGCGCGCCATCTACCGAATGGTAAAAACAGATGCTGAGGTGAATCACATCTTCAGCTCCGATTTTCAGATTTCCAAACTGTTCGGTTCATGTCTTTAGTTGTGAGCAAGCATGCTTTTTTTAAAATCGGTTGTGTTTTAATGACGTCTAAACGGTAATAGTCACTATCATCAAATTTTGCCTAGCCTGTAGATGGTATATAGACATTAATTACCTTATCCATGAGAACAAGACTCATTTTTTAAAAATTAATATGAGCTCATTATGTGGAAGCCATGAGACTTTCTTCAAATTTTGGTACGGCTATATACACGGCTTTTTACCATATCAGAAAGTTAAACTATTTACGGTTTCCATGGTAACGACTCTTAAAATATTATATACATCGTACTCTGCTACGTGTAACGTGTGAATGCTTAATCCATTTGATTAGAAACTTGGTACGATGTTAAAGGATTTTCAGACATATTCCAATGTTAAAATTTTTTTTATCACTTCTACAGTAAGAGACTCATTTGTTAAAAGTTATATTTGTGGATCAAAGTGAGAACTTTCAAATCACTTGTCTTCAAAAATTGTAGGTAAATATTTGGAATATAAGTGTAAAAACCTTTTACCTACAATGAGATCGAATATTTCCGTTATTATCGCTTCCTAGGAGTTGTGTCAACAAACGAAGAAAATTGTAACAATCCTAATACATTTATCACAACAATAGACAACAATGTTTCATCAGCTAGAGCAGATTCTGATGAATGCCACTAGTTGTCAGAAGTATTTAAACTTTCTGTAGTTCTTTTGAGAAAACAACTTGTGGACGGCTAAAGACCTTTTGCAAAGGAAGTCAGTACAAATTGTTGAGATTGTTTACAAAGGCACAAATACAATGGTCACCTTTAAGGCATGTCATTTTTGCGTTTTTTTTTTGTTTTTTTTGATAACACCGAAACCAACCATCTGCAACAATCAGTACCCTCAGCAGAGATGAAGTGTCATGTGTGGAAAAGCAAATTAGAGTCCTGTAAACCCAGGCCCGTACCAGACCGGCCCGGCCCGTACAGACCACTATCCCGTTTAGTTCTTTCCTTCTTTTTTTCTTTTCTTTTCTGCTCAGTCTCCCGGGCTTTTAGGCTAATTACCTAACAGGAAACATCTGCCAGGTCCGGTCGGGCTGGTGCGGGCATGGATTTGCAGGACTCTAAAAGAAGATCCCCTTCAAATCTCGCCTACGCAATTAGCGCGAGTGTTCCAAGTCGAAGTATCACCGTTGATCAGTGTCTTATTGATATTGACAAGACTGAATTCTTGCTGGACCTAACCTATCTTGAATGCTATTTTAATAAAAATAAAATCCTGTAACACGTGACCTCTGTTAAAAAAATAACAATAAATTATTCCACATCATGATAGCGGATATTACAGAGCCTACAAAAACATTATTTACATTGATTTCAGATCTATATTCATTCTGGATTTGTCTCAAAATGTTAAGACGTTCAACGAGAAATATTTAACTGAATTTCGCACAACAAAAATTGGATTTCATATCTCTGAAATCTTCCTAGTTTTAGGTTAGGTTAGGTTAGGTTAGGATAGATTGGTCAGCCTTGTGTTCATGGAAAATAATAACCTTCACAATGAACAAATTACGTAATCGTATGATTCTTCATTAGTACGCTCACCTAAATATTACGAAAGGAAAATAGTCTTGGGTGAACGATAATGATCCAAATGATGATGATGAATTCAGAGGTTTTGGATGAACATAAGAGATCCAAATAACTGAAAAACACTGGATAATTTTTATTTAACTTTTTTAACTTTTTCAAGCAACAAAGGTTGTTAATTTTTCGGATAACTTAATTAATGGAATTCATTCGGATATCCGATTAGACATTCGTTAAATGATTAATTATTCAAAGCATAGTTGAGCAATGGATCAATCTTTGATCACAGTGAATCATTTCATTTATTCTTCTTTTAAATGGCGAAGTTCATCCATAACCTTTCCTTCCACTCAATCATCTGAAAATTCTTATTCAAATTTACATAATGTGAATAATTGAACACTTAAAAAACAAAATACATGATCAAGTTCGATAAAAATGGACAGAATATAATATAATGCAATCATAAAACAAAATAAAAGATACAAAAACAAACCAGAAATACTAGTTAAATTTGTATACTAACCAAAGAGAAAAAAAAAGTAACCACAGTGAATAGGGTTTCCAATCAGCCGGTATTCTACCGGTCTGGCCAGAAATTTTAGTATTTTTTTTCTATTGGACCGGTGACCGGTACCAAGGTTTCACCGGCACTATTGCGACCGGTAATTTTCTGAACATTAGTTGACCGTTTTACTCGTGGTTTTCATAGAGATTTTACGGCTACCTATAAAAAAACTAAAATCTCAGAATCAACCTTTATTTTCATAATAGAACACCTTCCCTTAATTTTATCGTATATTCTATTATCGCTTATCAACGAGATACAACTTGATGTACTTTGTCTAGCGTATAGTACTTTAAAAAAATACATCTAGAGCAGCAGCACGTGATATAAAATATTGCCCTACAGATAGTGCTTTTATATAACTGTCAGAACTGAAATACTATGCTGGAGAAGGATAGCGCATTAAACATTTTTTAACTTCTTTCGTAAAAGCTTATAATTTCCTTATTTTATTATTCATGGGGGTAAGGATGACGAGCCAGTATTTCACCGGTAGGGCTAAAAATTGTACCAATTTTGCGATTAAAATCTGTGGCCGATACAGAGGTCTCACCGACCTAACATATGACCGCTATTTTATTTATGAATTATGATAATCTCTGCCAGAGACGATAGTCAGATCTAGAATCCGAGTTTCCAGTTCAGATTTGCCACTCACCCTTTTCCCGGTCTGTTGGATGTTTTATTTTTATTTGTCCTGTTTGAGAAAAAGAAGCGGATTAATTTCTTTGCTATCCCTCTGGTCAATTTATGTTAAGTATTCCCCCCATTTTTGATTAAATTTTCCGGTAGGCCTACATTATATGGCTCTAATTATATTATTTCAGTTGCTGGTATTGTGGTTTACTTGATATTATATTTTCTCTGGGAAAATACATTATATTAATCAGTTGCGTCAAGTTTTGAGCTGTTCAAGTTGAGGTATTCTGGTTTACAATATTTATGTTTTACAGTGGGAAGTGGTGTTTTAGGTATTGTTCACCAATCCTGGTTTTCGATTACATCTTTTTTCTGCACAAGAAGTTGCGCTTCTACTCTTCAGTGCTTTTTTGGGGTCTGTTTCTATCCTCTGTGGTTTATGCAACCCCTCATAGCTAGTTAGCTGTGCCGGTAATTCTATTTCCCATAGTTGGCAACCATAACAGTGAAGGACTTTGGGTATTTATGTCTGCACGCAGAGTACCATGTTCTCTTTAGAGCGGGTATTGACACTTAGAAACGTGAACCTGGATGATTAATACGAGTTATCTCGTTGTGAACAATTTGTAAAGTAGGTTTAGTGCATGTAGACGACGCCGCGTGCGAACATCAAAACCAGCCTAATTTCTTATAATAGTGTGACAGATGATCGAAGTACTTTGCATTAAAGACGAAGCGAGCACAGGCATTCTGTATACACTGTTAACATTTTGCTAGCTCTTCAGTTAGGTTGATGTTCGTAACATCACAATGATTGTGATAAAACTTGAGATTCCACCGAGGGATTACAAGGGATTGTACTAAGGTGGTTTTGATAGATTCGGGAAGATTTTTTAATGCGTCATTTATTTATTTTATTTTATTTTCAGACGTTGTTAACATGTTCTATCCAGCCCATTGACAGCTACAGATTTTCTTTTAGTTTCCTTTCGAGTCACTCTACTGTCCGAGTTGCCTTCTTCCGACTCAAGTATTCGTAATAATATTCTGTCCCAATTTTAGTTTATTGAAAAATGCTCATGCCTTGCACTAATTATACTGACAAGGAAAGTATTTGGGTTCGAATAGGATTTTTTTATATATATTTGTACTCTGATGCTGATAATGCCTGCAAAGTAATTCGACCGTGTAAAACCGCGTTTGTCCGTTAGAGGGCGTTAAAGTTTGGAGCAAGTGGAAGACAGTCTGGGCAGCCGCTACAACTGTTTTCGCAGTTTCAGTTCGAACAGGTATTTATTACTCAAAATATATACATGGACATACCTGACAGTGCTGATGAAGATTGCAAAACAACAATACCGTGTAAATTTGGCAGGTATAGCAGTATAATTTGGCCCTTCTGTTTTACTCACTTTGTGCAAAACCCTTACTTACATTTGTGAAGACGAATACTGGCCTATATCCGACAAAATATTTGTTACACGCTGGAGTGAATTTGCAGTCTCTGTCAGCTCTGTCAGATATGTTCATGTAGGTATTTTGAGGAATAATCGAAACTGCATTGCAGCGGTTCTCTCCCCCTTGCTCCAAACTTTAACGCCCTCTAACGGACAAACGCGACCTTACACGGTCGAATTACTTTGCAGGCATTATCAGTAACGGGATACGAATACGAAGTCTTATCAAAAAATTCCTGTTCAAACTCAAATACTTCCCTTGTGAGTGTGTTGAACAGTTATGCACGCCCTCTTCATGTGCTAGAAACAGCAGAATCTAACTCTCTTACATGGATTTTGTGTAGTTAAATAGAACGTCTAGTTGATTACCAACTAGATACGTCACATACACACACACACACCAACACACAAAATTAAGTTAACGCCATAAAAAAAAAATATTTGATTTTCGAATGCAATATTTTTAATATAAAAATAATTTCTAACAAAAAAAAGTATTACCAATATTTATTTTATTACAAATTTGTTTTGCTATTCAATTTGATTCATGAATGATTTACAACACTTTTTCTGGGAAACCATGAAGGCAGCCATTGTGCCCTGTGTTGAACAGAGTATGATTTCCATTCAGCTCTGTTTTCATCTAAGGCCGGTCCCCATTTTTTGTGAGGAGATATGTTCTTCAAAACTCTCTAAAATAAAGAGGGGGAAAAAAATAAAGTATTAATTACAAGAAAAAAGTAAATGACACAACCAATAACACAAATTCGTATCTTTTTTTATTAAGAATCAGAGTCCAGTCACTTATATTACACTACAATTAGCTTAAGTTTATCAGATTATGGCTTCTACGCCCCTACTGTCGAGTTGGAAACTTAGCATGGTGACCACCCTCCGACACTGGTGTCGAATATCCGAAGTTGCCAAACATGGCAGCAAACCATGTTTCATGTTATATGGAAATACTTTCTTTCATTTTTATATTGTACAGAACAGAGTAGTACATGGGAAAGGATAAACGATCTCGATTATTGTCGTCCATGATTGTTGGGAGTAGTCCTGATAGAGTTAACATTCGGTCTGATGATAATAACAGAAGTAAATATGAAACAGTAGTATCCAAAAGAAGAAAGAGGAGAAAGTGATAGGACGATGGAGAAAAATAAGGAAACAAACAGTGCATCTGATGCGCCAGCGACATTGTGCGAAGCGGAGGGTCTCTACCCCATACGCGTTGGTGTGTCATTCATCCCCCTTGATTCATATATTTCCTTTCTTCTAAAGTGGGGGAGGTTATACGTACGCTGAAAATCTGACAACAATGCTGAAGGGAACAAGCGAACAACAATAAATGGAGGGGGGACACTAAAATCTTCTAAATCTAGGCCGATGCCGCCTTCTTTTTGAAACATTGTCTTTCCGTTGGGGCGATTCTAAGACTTAAGCATACCTAAGTAGTAGTGGTAATATTAGAGGAAATAGTAACAGTAAAATATATAATGTTTAACTTTTTATCTTTTCCCGAACAGCGTCTTGTATTTCAGCTAGTTCAATTCTAAGCCCTGGAGCATCGTTTCTCAACCTTTTTCATCCTGCATCTCCCTTTTACCATGTCTTCAAAGCCAGCGATCCACAAAAGAAATTTTTTTCTGTTTATAATAAGCGGACGGCTTCATTTCAATTTGTATGAAATAACCATTCTGAAGGCTTCGTACACACACGTTATAATTTATAACTAATACACGCAATATTTGCTTTTCATTTCAAAACATGACCGTTGATTTGCTGTATTTCGTAATAAATATCCTAATTCTATGATTCAAAAACTATTCAACAAATTACATTATATTTAGTAATTATAAAAATATCAAACAAACAAAATACTTTCTTAGAAATATATTACTTTTAACTTACAACACCCTAGTTACATTTATTTTTTCATCTCTCTCCTCGCGACCCCCTTGCACACAACGCGCGACACCTACGTTGAGAAACACTGTCCTAGAGAATCTAGAAAATGCTGTTTCAAATACCTATGCTGATTACTGTGTTGAGGGACATAATAGAATTGAATTTGTATTTTATTTATAGCTTTTAGACATATAAGGTTCAGGTCGGGATAGGGGAGGGGAAAGGATGGAGAAAGGTGTTGACCAGGGCCTAAGTTGAAGGTACCATCCCGCCATTGGCCTGGTGTGACTGAGGAAATAAAACCTCATTCAGGATGATCGGCCACTAGGATTGAACCCACGACCTCCCGAAAGCTAACCAAAAGATCTACCACTGACCCAAAGGCGCTTGGTACGAAGATTTTTATTGCCTACATACACCGAGTGACCCAACTAGACTAAAATAAAATTTTACACCAATGCCGTGTAGTGAAGTGTCAAGATAGTTGCTTAATTTAACGGTTCGGTAATTCGAATTCATTTGTAGTTGATTGGGAGCTCTACCACAAAAATCTTGACGAACTGTTCTTTAAATTCCTAAATGAAACATTTTTTTTATATCAGTTGCAAAAAGTAACTTCAATACTTCCTAACCTAGCACACGGGATTTATTTAAAAATTTGATAACCTTTCACGTTGCTCTTCAAACTACAGTCATTATTATTTAGTTTCAAAATACAATATTTTGACAGGATTGTAGCTATTACAGGATTGTAGGACTGTAATTCAAATTTTGTAAAGGTTGATTATGAACTTTCTGAAGTTATTTTCTCACGAAAGTTGCCAACCTTACAAAGGAAAGCTGTATAGACTTATTTATTGATAACTAGATAAAGAGTTAGATATTATTTATATACGTGTCCTAGTTCTGTTAGTGAAACACAAAAATCAGATCATCAAGGCTCTATCTAACCTCCTCATCAAAACGAAATTAAAACCGTGGTGTATCATCTACATAACGCAGTACGTTGGGCAGTAAACAATAATTACTAAGTAGCTCTGTATGATAGTACACAACAAGTACTTAAAGAGCACGTTCAGAAACGCTTATTATTGGGAAATTTAAAAAAAGAGAAAATAATAAAACATAATGTCCAACGGTTTAATGATTGTTGTAATGTACTGGAACAACAGATAAAAAAATCACGTTTTTCTGAAAGTGATTTTTCACGTTCCATAGGAATTTATTGAACTTCCTATCTTGTCACTGAGTCACTGTTAATCACATCTGTTTCTTCTTTTTGGATAGTATATTTATTATGAATTGAGTTGATAGCTTTCGTAGAAACAATGTATTTTTTTTTTTCTTCTCTGATGTCAATAACATTGAATTGCTTGCCTTGAACAAGCGTTGAGATATTTAATTATTAAAACTTACAAAAAAAAATATATTACTCAACGGTTTAAATAAAATTGTCAACTGTTATAAAATTGCATGACGAGCTACTTGAATATCTGGGGAAACATTATTTTTTATTAAAGATATATTTATTAATATAACCTTAAAAAGTAATCCAGTGAAAAAAGAATGAAGGCTGCACTTTAGATACTTCCCCGGATCATTCTATTCAGTGAAGGTTAGGTTAGGTTAGGTTAGGTTGTGTTAGCTTAACTTATATTAGTTAGTTTTGGCTTAGCGCTATTAGTTCTTCCAAATCAGGTCCAAAATAATGTACTAGCATAGTGATTTGTCGTCCGGGGGAGTATCTAAAGAGCCTCAAATTACATATAAAACCAACAATTATATTCAAGTATCTTAATCACTAAACAAAAACACATACAAGAATGTTTATTGTCTGCAAGGTAAAAGCGAGATTATAACATCTAAACGTCTCAGAAGCTCCGTGTATAAAACAGTCCCCTTTTATGTCAAAGGGAAGATAAATTTTGTTCTTATATTACAACAATATGGCCTTGTATCCATCTTGCATAAAGAAAAACACAGCTTTCTGACAAGAGTGATATTATTTAATAACAAAAAGAAAATTAAAACGTAACAGTTTCGGAAGTATTCCATTTCCTTCTTCAGACTGCACTCTACAACTGCTTTATTTCCCTTTTACATCTGAAAGATTCATTGAACACGGACGTGTTAACGGATGTTCTTTTGACTGAAAGACGTGCGTGTGATTTAAGCAAGTGATAACTTAAATATAAGTACAAAATGCTTCCCAGTGCTGAAACCTTAATAAGATTAACATGAAAATAGAACATGATTACTTAATCTTATGCATTTGACACTTTCCTACTTCTTTCGGCTGCCCATACAACGTACATTCGTTAAATAAATGTTGTAACGGGTTAAGAAATGTTGAAATATTTATTCACTCAACTTCATTAAACGTTATTAGGAACCTTAATTATTGTAGTGATATTGACGTTAAACAAAAATTATTACGATGTTTAATAGACGTATATTGAGCCTTAAAATTACAAATATATTTAAGGCATCTGCAGTAAAAGTTTGGGTTGCTAACCCCAGAAAAGAAATGTACAAAAAAAATCAGTAGAAATAAGAAAATTGCAGTTGTATTGGCGGTAAAAGTTAGTATGAATTTTTTTTAAAGATTTTATAGCGCATTCTAATAAAACTTTTCTCAATATTTTACTGCCATTACAATTGCAGTTTTCTCATTTCTACTGATCGTTTTAGAATATGTCGTATTTCCTTTTTCACACGTTTGGCCCTTATCCCCAAAATAAAGTATTAGTTTATCTTGATTTTTTTGATTATGTACATTTAGGTGTTATCAGTTCTCTTATACAGGTTTTCTCGAAATTTCAAGAACGAATAAATATAATCTAAATTCATCCATAAACAAATATCATCAAAATTCATCCATGAATTAATAGCAGCAAAATTTTTCCTTGT
>JAGDQP010005195.1:8284-19366 GCA_022664845.1 Lepisma saccharinum
TGTGTGTGTGTGTGTGTGTGTGTGTGTGTGTGTGTGTGTGTGTGTGTAAATTATGCAACAATGAACTTTAAGAAGAAACATCTGGGCATATTGTTTTGGTGGGGTGATAAAGAAATAAGTGATGGACAGGGAAAAACCAAAATTAAAAAAAAACTTTACTGTAAAATAAATGTACAAAAAACCTAGCAAGTACCAAGCATCTTTCGCTCAGGTTGAGAAAAGTTAAATAATACAAGTAAAATATTTTAACTGTTTCATCAATCATGAAACGCGTATCTGCTCGCCTGGATTTGTAAGAGCAGACAGAGAAGGACTGCGAGGTTTCCCGAAGTTCCCTGGTCCGAAGATAGCCGAAGTCTGCTCATTCTCCAGGCCGTAGCTATAAGTGGAAGGAAATGGTCCCCAACAGTGTTGGGTGAGTAGTTGTATTAGAGAATACAGAGGGAAGAGAGTCTTACAATGTAAAAACACTCCGTACGTTCGTGGAATATGCTTAAACAACCTTACGCGTAGGGACAGGTCCCGGCGGATGGCAACACTGGTGTGAGCATATAATAGAAGGTAGTTGGAAAAGAGAACGAAGAGTGAGGAGACTGTCGTAGTGGAACTGGAAGTAACGACAGCGCAGCGGGATATAAACCGCCCGCTCGATCTATAGCTGCCTGCCCATTCGCTTCAAAAAGCATTGTTCCTCGCGTGAACATCTGTTTCCCTAATTCCGACGCTAGAGGCAGCACGATACATCTGTTTTAGTCAGTAACTCTTGAGTACTGGTATAGGGAAAACAATATTTCGAAGAGTTTTAAGAAAAGAATGGTGCACAATTATTGCGTACCATTCTGTAAGGCAATAAAAAGCAAGTCGGAATGTTGGAAGGTGTACGGTTCAGAGGCAGGTCCTTAACTCGAAGGTCTCTCGGCAAGATGGACCGACAATGGGTTTTCATTACCTCCTTGATATTCTAGAAACATGAACACAGTTTAAAGAGATCCTTGACATGTACTATATTATTATTAGTAGTAATAGTAGTAGAAGCAGTAGTATTAGTACATCAAGCACAGATCATGGTTATTTCTTGTATATAAGAAATAATAAACCTACACGTTCGCAATAGGCAATTGCGAGAATAATACTACACGTTTTTAGAATTTATTGCATATAGCGTGTTATTGTGATTACTGTCAGGATAATTATTTTAATCTATTGCATCCTCCGTTTAAACCGACAATTGCATTGTAAACATTATATTCATTTGTTTTATTTGGAGGTAGGCAGTTGTACATGCCGTGGATTGTTTTCTCCTGCACAGTGCCTATAGAAACATTACGATTAAAAATGAGATCATAGACAAAGTAAACAAATTTAAATACTTGGAAGCATAAATTATGTAACAAGCAGAAACGAGGTCAACGAAGTAATAAGACAGGAGGAACGTCTAAAGGAATGGAAAGCCTCAGTAATAGTTTCGGTTTGTAGAAAGGCGATAATTCTGACTAATAATATTTTTTTTAGTAAGGAACTTCCTTATCCTAAAATAAATACAAGCCCGCAACGATGTTCCGTTTAACTGGTTGCAGAACACTTTACGATTTGGGTGACATCATCAGTTTGATTAAAAGTATCCGGATACCGAAACAATTCGAAAAAATAATAAAAGACTAGAGAAATATACTTTTCTTAAACAATTCGTACTAAAAGTTAAAACTATTTTTGATTATGCATGACTAAAAAGAAAAGTATAGGGTGCGCCAATTGAAGAATTTATAGAGTGACTGTATATGAGTGAGCTCCCTCATGCTTTTCTTTTTTTAATCATGCATAAAAATATTTTTTTACTTTTTAGTAAAAATTGTTTAAGAAACGTATGTTTTTAAAATTATTTTTGTAGTACTGTGCAGTACTAGTCGTACATTGTTATTTAATTCTGTCTCTAAGGCGTTATTTGTTATGGTTATATACTGTAGTCTCCCATACTACGGCACATTAATGAGTATCGTTGTCAGGTATTATCTAATAGTGAAAGCAACGCTAGAACTATAGTTTCTTCTAGAGAAATCTTTCGCGGACGGATAGGGGTTCACGGAGGGGGGAGTAATTTTCGTGTTCTTGGGGCAAGACTCCTCTTATTACACTTTGAAAATATTTCGAGATCAGATTTATCCAGCTTCTTTTTGTCATGGACTTGAAGTTATTATTAAAGGTTTATTGACTAAGATACACTACAGCAAATTTTATTTATCAGCATTTCTCATCGCTCGCATAATTGAAAAATATGAAAATAACGAACAATGACTTCTGCTCACACTTAAGTTTTGTATAAAAGCCACTATATTTGTCTTTTACTTTAGAACAATCATTCTGTTTCCTTACAGAAATCAAAATTCAATATTGCAACGGCATCACTTAATGCTTTTGAGTAGCAGAACAGCCCTTGAATACGCCTACCATCTAGCGGCCAATTCGTGGCGACAGGCTACACACGATTTTTCGCTGATTGGACAGGCAGCTAAGATTGAGCAGGCGGTGGGGATATAGAAATCGAAGTTCTTGTAAATGCAGAACCGACGAACCCTGAAGTGTTTCCACGAACACACAAAGAGAAAACGAAAAACTGGGCCGCTAACCTTAAGGGAGGAAGAACTAGACAGGCAGGGTGGTGATAAGAGTTGTATGAATGCACAGAACACAGGTGGGGTCGCATACCTAGCCTCGCGGTAAACAGTGAGGGGAGGGAGGTAAACCATGTAAGAATGTAGCATTGGAGTTGAGTAGGTCAATACAAGGAGGGAACCCATTCAAAATCGTGTGTTTTTCACGTTCAAAAGATGGAAAATGCGTCCGAATAGATGGATAGGCAACTAATTATAGTACACTCTAATCGAGAAAAGCTATACCATAGATCGCGTTTTAGTGAAAATTGGTAACCTGTTTCTCCGAGGAAAATCATTGAAAAAGATTGGTTCCTCGTCCCACTATCGTAAGAGAAAATAGTCCGCTCAATACGAGTTTAATTCAGCCCTTTCAAATATAGTGTATAGCAGTTTTAAAATGTTTCCAAATCGTCTATTATATTTCCACCATGCGTCCATTGCAGTTTGAGCAGAATATTAAAAGATTATTAGTTTCGAAAGCGGTAACTCAGAACAGAAAAGTGTGTAAACAAGGAAGATAGAAATGTAGTAACTTGCAAAGTGTTCTCTTTTGGGATCAGCATCTTGATTTCTGAAAAGGTACATAAGCCTCCGAAACCACGTTTCTAATTTACTAGTATGTGCTATCATTTCTATTAGTTCATTGAGAAAGTTGATTTCTGAATTTCAATTTTATGTGTGACCTTCAGGCAGCTAAGGCTCAGGGCGGGATAGGGCAGAGGGAAGGATGCCGGTAGGTGTCGCTTAAGACCTAAGTTGAAGGTGCCATCCCGACCTTTGCCTGGTGTGAGGGAGGAAAAACCGTGAACAGACCTGTCAGGTTCATCGGCCGCTTGCATGAAACGCTCGACCTCGGGAATACTACGCCAACGCGCTACTACTGAGCCACGACGGTTCGGCTAAAAATCCTAACGAATACTATTATCCCATAGAGCATAAAGCGTCGTCATGATATGCACTACCAAAAGATTTAGATGTGATTTAGAGTAAATATGATAAATATTTAGTAAAGCGTGCAATATAAAAGCCTGAAATACGAAAATTGTGCTCTAATAAATATATACAGTTTCGTAAATGCACTAAAGAATCATGCATGTACAGATAGGAGCAACAGAAACACCGTAAAAAAGAAAAATTATTTTGATCTAGTTTTATGAAAAAAGTACAATACAAAAAATAATAATAATATGAAATACACGTACGTACGTGGAATATAAGTATACGTTAGTAGCACACATAAACACACACACACACATACATAATACAGGAAAAACACTATGGAAGTGAAAAAGTAATTAGTACACTGCACACAAAAGGAGGTGAAAAAGTAATTGTTTCACTGCACACAAAAAGGTATCTAGAAAGTCAGTCGGACTACGAGACGTTCACTAAGCAGATACGGAGCTTACAATGATCATGATATCACTACACCTGTATGTGGAGAAATATACACCTTGTTAGAGCTCTCGATCGGATAGTGGAGGAAAATAGAATATGCTAGCATCTGAAGTTATGGTAGGCTGTCGCACGTCGGGAATAGTGAAAGAGTTGCCCTGTATAACAGTATAGTTATCGGATGTTGCTTCAGGAGGTTGATGATGTGAATCAATTGAGGAGAAGTGCATTGTCGACTGATTGGTAGGCACAGTTCACACCCGGGATAGCCCAGTCGTTGGATTCATATAAATATCCTCCATGTGCCAAATGATGGATGATTCTAGAATAGGTGGTATAGAGGAACGGGATGGGACGATACGGAGAATAAAACCTCCATTGGGAAGAGTACCAGCCTGGAGTTCATCGATCAGTGTATCTGCGTAATGGTACTCGGGGGTATTTTATCATAGACAGGATCGAAATAGAAGTGACTATTGATCAAAGTAGGTGATGACAAAGATTGTGGCTGTCCGGGAGTGACAACAGCGCTGGACAGATTCATAGGTTTATGGGATAAGTCCAATGGTCCCGCATCAGGTAGGCAAAACGACGGGTTAATATTGGAGGGGGCTATATGTGAACCAACCCCGACCTAGCTACCAACCCCGAAAGACAGGACCTACAGAACAACTGGGAGGAAAAACCATGGCGCTGTGCATAGTGAGAGTATCATAACGTAGCCTTCGGGAGGTCCTCAGGTCGAACCCTGCAGCCATCCATCCATCTAAAATGATGGGATGTCCTTAGCTCCACCAGGCTAATGGAATCTTTAACACAGCTTTACTAAAAAAAAAACTCCCTGACAAATCGCGTAGATATCTAAAGACTATAAATATACTTGAAAATGTAAAAAGGGAGAGTATGAGAGAGAGCTGGAAGAAATACATAAGTAAAAACAACATTATCACATAGGTAGCAACCGAGCAACCGATCTCGAAGGACAGGATCTACAGAACAAGTGGGACGAAAACAATGGCGCTGTGCATAGTGAAATGCCAGTAACGTAGCGTAACATTCGCGAGGTCCTGAGGATGAACCCTGCAAGCGTCCATCCATCCAAACTGACACCTTGTCAGGGTTTATCCGTAGTTCCACCAGGCGAATGGAACGTTTAACATACAAAACCTAATTAATTAACTAGATAGTCAGTGAAACTTAGCAATAGACTGGCAGAATCCCTGCTTTCGAGATATTTTCTCTCGGAAGCTTACCCAGGAATACGGGTGAGGCGTGAAACAAAACACAGTGGGAACTACTTCCAGCTTGTACATAAAAGCGGAAATATTTAGCAGTGAAGAGAATTGTAATGATATTTTGGTGATTTTCATTGATGAAATAAAACCTGCACATAATAAAGGCAGCACAGCGAATAGAATACAAACTCCAAATAATAAGATCTCCACCACCTCTTTAGCCTGTTGAGATCGTAGCCCTCTAATGCGTCAGTCAATCAGTTTCTCAATTGGTATCACGATGGTGGGTCCACACCAACGTTGGAAGTCTTAGCCGGGTATAAAATCTATGACCTCGTGCAACAAAAGCAGGAGCAGTGAACGCTGGGTTGTGCAGCAGCGTATTTCTCCGTTCAAAATGCGTGGTGGGGGTACCAAGAAAGCAACAGAACTCTAACGATCGTAATTTAAAAAACTAGTCGCCTAGAACAATCACTACCAGAACATCAGAGAAAATATATGGTAACGCGATGTGTTTGTCTAAAAAAGACCTATTCATTCTCAGAGAAAATTACAAATAGTCACAAGTGAACAGAAGACGATTTAAAAAACTAAACTCGGATGGTGTGTCGCTTCTTCTCTTTGCTTGTCTTTGGGTTCCGTTCGTTGTTTGCCACCGCAATGAAACGAAAAGATAGTTTGTTACAATTCATTGAACGAACGGACCTTTGCAAATCCCTTTACCACATAACGGATCGGTGCAGTAGTATGATGTAAACCACAGTACTAAGATGGTGAAATAGACCAGTGGGCAAGGAGGACAGTAGAGGGATGGCACAATGTGGGACATAAGTAGTAGGTAGAGGTACTGGTCATCACCAAAGCGTCCCGCCTAAGGATCTATACACACATAGCCCAATGGAAGATGTTCGCGCCTGCCCCATCTGCGCAGGCGTAGCCAAAGAGATATAACATGAGACTATGTGTACGCGATATCAGTTATACACCACACAATGACGGAATTCGAACCAGTAGATGAACAGGCGCTTCTAGCTGCAGCTATAACACCGGAAGGGAAACGGCGGCACTACAATTCACACCAACTAATGAAGTACAACTTCATAATGCATCCAGCGCTATAGATGAGACTGTGACCAGTTTGCGGTATTGTTCTGAATGGTGGGTGGATAATCGATGTATTTGGCGTTGTAACAATCTCTGAGTGCCCCGCTATCTGAGTCTATGTTCCGGTTGTTTTTACCTGCGTTCGAGTCATCAAGACCACCCGTGTATGGGTCTTTGATTGCGAAATGTACTGTTAATAGTGAACACGAAGTGGAGTGCGAATTTATAAAGCAAACGATGGATATGATGAAGGCGCCCGAAACGTTGGAGAAGTTATTTACACTCTACCAATCCTCGCATTAGGATGGAGCGGTGATGAAACACAATTTTGACCTTGGACTACGAAGAATTGCAAACACCGACGTCGCCAAACTCAAGGACGTACTCCTGGAAAAGGATGAACGTGAAGGATACGCTGACGCCACACCGGCCCTCTCGCAACCAAGATATCACACGAAAGGCCCCTTCCTACGATAACAGGTGCCATCGTGTAAGGCGTGTTCAAAACCAAAGCGCGGCGTGCTATGTACTCATCCAGTGGGCGGAAATGACGTGGTGCGCGGGTGGTGGGTGTGCGGATCAGGCTACAAGTTAGAGGTGTATCATACGACGTAAGCAATTTCATAGCAACATGAGTGGAACCATTTAGTTGTGGGGTGACGACAGTTGGTCCGACATTGACTTTCTTATGGCCATTGAACAAGTCGAACAAACGTTTGACTGTTGTGCCAGTGGGAAGTGTGTTCCATTGACCCCCATCAGTGGTGGTGGCGGGGATGAACAACAGGGAAACATGCAAACACCCTACGCGAACCATGGTGACGAAGCAACGGATGGTAGTGGAGTTCTTCATTAGTGTAGATGCCGACTGAACATTATAGAGGAACTGTGCATGACCGAAGCTATCAAATGATGGGAGTGTGCAGTGTTTCTCCTAATCTGTAACGGGTACTACATGGATGAAGGCAACCAATTGTCACATGACTGCCTGCAGGACAATGAGGAGCTCAATACCTGCGCGTGGAACGTTATGTTCAACCCCCAAACCTTTTCACAAATCTATGAGGTGTATCGTGTAATCCACCCCAACACTGCGCCATACACAATCCTAATATTTGAGTGTGGCGCACGTAATCTTATGCAACGGAAAGTACAGGAGGTGCGTCAGGAACTTGTTCGCATAGATATTACCGCCGACCCAAGGGCTTAGTGCTGTGCACGAGCTACAAGGATTAGTAGTAATGTGTGTGGTTGTACATCTGCAAGGAAGCTGTGCTACAATTCGGTACCAATACCTAGTGTATTCATAGATATAATTAGATATGCTTTACACCCAGAACATATATGGTGGAACTGATATATGCGTTACATCATAGATATATATATCGACTTTGCAACTGGGTGCTGAGACTGTATAAATACTCATCCGTTCTACGTAGATGATAGGACAGTGTGCGAGCAGAGCCTAAAACGACAACCGTTGACAAGTGGAATGTGTAAAGACTAGGAGGGCGAGTAGTAGTTGATGTATTCTGCACAATCTACATTAACCACTAGTAATTACGCATGTCTAGTAGGTGTGCTTATAGATAATGACAACGGAACAAAACGTAACCAAGGTTGACATACCGACTATGGAAAGACTACGCATAGTTGAAGTATTTGGCGCAATCTCCAGTAACCACAATGATATACACAGTGTAGTGGTTGTGCATGACAAGACACCAAACAACTGCTAACATCTGGAAACGGTGGGAGAATGTGCAGGGACCGATAATAACGACTATATTAGTTGTGCATAGCTGTTGTGTAGTCGGGTTCAACGCACTGAAATACTAGTACCGGTAGTATATAACATTCCTCTTCTTCTTCTTCTTCTCAAGGACGTGATCTAAATCCATAACGTGCACGAGTAGCCACATGTAAATGATTGACTGAATGATTGACTGGTAAACAAGTTCCAACACATCCTCCACAGCTTAGAAGTATGGTAAACGAGGAGCTTACAGGGTGTGCATGCTAGAGATGACGTTCTTTTAGCACTGGAAAGACAGACATATTAGTGCTTGTGCAAAGGCGTTCCTTTGTGGGGATATGAGACTGCACACACATACAATCAGTAACGGCGTAGGGAATTGGGGATCCCATCGTCCAACTGGCTTCTGCTGGCTGCAATTAGCCCTCGCAGCTAAACATCTACGCTGCTTGAAAGGAGGACCAGCAGAGAGGATTTCATTTACATTCACCCCATTTTTCATCCATTGATGACTCATTATTTCATCTCTTCTTGTGCTGCGACTTGCACCTCCACACAATGCTCAAGGATGTGATAGAATGTACTTTCATTGACGCTGGCCCCTGGGACCTGAGGAAAGGGGGCGGAACCATTGGATAGCGCCTAGTTCTTAACAGCAGATTCTTGGATGGTCTAGCTCGTTGAGACTGGGAAGTGCGCCATTGGGGAGCTCTTCGGACCTTTGGTCTCGCCAACACTCGGGGGAGTGGGTGTCCCAAGTATCCATCAGTCGGGAGTACAAGTGATTTCGACGCCAAGTCATTGGACTTCGCCTCGATTTCCAGCTTGCTGACAAGGGTGATGAGGGTAGTACCCGGCAGCCTCGTTGACTCCTCAGAACGAAGATGGAGAAGTGTGGGCATTTACGGCTTTCATTCATCATGGCTCCACCACATCCTAATAAGTCGCCTTCGGACAAAGAGAGAAAGAGACAGAAGCGACAGAATGAAGATAAAGTCACTGGTGCAAGCAAGAAGGCGCATACAGCTAATGAATCAACCAGTGACAAAGAAGAGAAAATCGAAGTAGAGGAACAGACAAGAATCGTACCGACTATCACACGATATCTTGTAATTAAGGTCAAGAACGAAACAGAGAATCCAGGTGGTTTGAAGGGGTTATCCCCTTTCATTATACAGAAACAACTTCATTATGTTGCAGGTGAGCTTAAGAATTTTAAAAAGCTTCGCAACGGCACCTTGCTCGTGGAGACAGATAATAATAAACAGTCAACCAACCTCCTAAAAATGAAGACTTTAGGACCATTCGAAGTTCAAGTTGAACCACACCGTCAACTGAACTTTACTCAGGGCGTAATTTCTTGTTGGGATTTGCAAGATGTCCCTGAAGAGGAGATTAAGAACGAACTTGCCAGCCAAGGTGTCGTTAATGTTAGACGAATTAAAACTCGAAAGAGTGGCGAACTCCAACCCACGAGCTCGCTAATTTTGACGTTTGCCATGCCACAGCTTCCCGGGGACGTGAAGGCAGCTTTCTATTGCTTACCTGTCCGTCCTTATATACCGAGTCCGCTCCGCTGTTTTAAATGCCAGCACTATGGACACACCAGTACGTCGTGTAAGGCGACCTCTGCTGTATGTGCAATATGTGGTACCAGTAGCCATGGTGCGGATCCTTGCACGTCACTGAAACCTCAGTGTGTTAATTGTAAGGGTGATCACACGGCCTGGTCGCGTGACTGTACGGTATTTAAAGAGGAAAAACTAATTCGAGAGCTGATGGTTATTGAGAAAATATCTGCACGTGATGCAAAACGTCGAGTACGAGAGTCTCAACGCACCCTTCCATTTGGTGCGTTTTCTACGGTCGCGGCAAGACTACCAGTTAAAACTGTCTCGGTTGGCACCCAGACAGTTTCTGTGTCAACTCAAACTGAGCGACCTAATGGTGAAAAGTCTCCTACACAACGCCAAGCCTCAACATCTCCTCAAGCTACGCCGAGGTATACTAGGAGACAAATGTCTCCTGTGCAGTCTTCTAGGACTCTACGGGCTGTATCTACTCTTCGTGCTCGTAAACTTCCACGAACTAGTCGTATTTCACCACTAGCGACGAGCATTAAACGTCTAACAACTATTCTGGCTACTCAGCTAGCGCATCAGAATTCTCCACCTGCCCTTAATGCGCCGAGTTCCTCCCTCAAATCAAATATGATTGAGGACGATTTGATGGACTCGGAATATACAGTAGTCGGAAAGGGAGGGAAATTTAATAAGCCTAGACTTAAAAGGTAATTATTTTTCTTGATCTTCATCCCAATGGCTATGCTCCAATGGAATCTTAACGGATTTCATTCCCACCATGAAGAACTGCAAGTCTTGTTATAAGATCTTTCCCCTTTTGTAGTTTGCTTTCAGGAAACAAAGTTTAAAACCACTGAATCTGTGATCCTTAAGAACTATACACTCTATCGCACAGATTTTCCAACTGATGGTCGTGCATGTGGCGGTGTTGCAATTGGTGTTGTTGACACACTGTATTCAACACCTGTCCACATTACTACGAACCTACAGGCGGTTGCTGTTCGCGCCCACCTTGAACAGCATGTCACAATCCTGAATTTATACATAACAAGGGAACAAGACTTTACGCTCCTTCACCTCCTTGGTTGGGGTAACTGAACCTTTTGCAACAGTTACCCCAACCTGTAATTTTAGTTGGAGATTTTAATTCATATAATGTTATTTGGGGTAGTGTTCGTACAGATGTCCGCGGTAGAATCGTTGAATCGCTTATTGACGCCTCCAACTTAGTTTTAATAAATAATGGTGCTCACACACATTTTAGTTTGGCAAGTGGCACATACTCCGCGATAGATCTGTCTCTCTGCAGTGCAGTTCTTGCACCCATGCCAGCATGGGTGCAAGAACTGCACTGCAGA
>JAGDQP010005195.1:24366-39476 GCA_022664845.1 Lepisma saccharinum
CGGCAGATCCAGTTGACGCTTAACCGTCTTGTTGACTGGTCACACCAGACTGGTTTTCGTTTTTCACCAACGAAGACAGTCTGTGTCCACTTCTGCCGTAAACGAACTTGTTTCGTTGACCCAGATCTCTATCTTGGAGACAGACAACTCCAGTTCGTCGAGGAGGTACGATACCTCGGTTTATTATTTGATACCAAGTTAAATTGGCGTAGTCACCTTCGCCAAATTAAAATTTCCTGTACGAGAGCTCTGAATTTATTACGTGTTTTAAGTCATCCCACTTGGGGTACTGATCGTACAAACTTGTTGCGCCTTTATCGCGCACTCATTTTATCTAAGCTTACCTATGGTTGTCACGCTTATTCCTCTGCACGATTTTCAGCGTTACATACGCTGGATAGTGTCCATCAAGCTGGAATTCGACTCTCCACTGGCGCGTATCGCACAAGTCCTGTCACCAGTCTTTGTGTTGATGCCGCTGAACCACCGCTCGAGATTCATAGGATGTACTATGTGTTGAGCTATCTTGCTAAGATATCATCTTTGGCAAGCCACCCAGCACATAACTTAATCGTATACCCAGTCCAACGAGCCCTACATGAACGCCGAGGTCACGCTACCCGACCACTTGGCATCCGAGCATCAGAGTTGTTGGAGAATCTGAATGCAGACCGGCCAACTGTCTGTCCTGTCCGTTTTAGTCTCCGTCCGCCGTGGACACTTGCCCGCCCACGGATTGATCTTTCTTTGTCAACCTTTAAGAAATCGGAGACCTCCATGATTGAATTCCAGCAACGTTTTCTTGCGTTGCAGAGTCAGTACCCACGTTTTATCTCAGTTTTTACCGATGGATCCAAAACAGATAAATCTGTTGGATGCGCGTTTGTTGTAGAATGGGAAGCCCGTCAATTTTGTCTTAATCCCAAAGCCAGTATTTTTACTGCTGAGCTATATGCTCTTTTAAAGGCTTTGGATTTTAGTCTCGTTCATGGTTTCAACTGCATCCTTGTTTGTACAGATTCGAAGAGTGTTGTTCAAAGCCTCGACATTATGTATTCGAAACATCCGCTCGTGCAAGATATTCTATGTAAGACACGCCATCTGCTTTGCCGGTGGTGAGGTTGTCTTTTCGTGGATACCAAGTCATGTTGGTATCCAATGCAATGAATTGGCAGACGAAGCTGCTCGTGAGGCCTCTTTAGGAGCTACATTGATATTCCGCATGTCCCATTTCAGGACATGATGATATATTATAAGCAAGTTACACGCAATGAATGGCAGCGACGATGGAATGACGTAGCTGTTAATAAGTTGAAAGAACTTAAGGTAACTGTTGCTCCTTGGAAATCATCTTGCCGAGATAGTAGGTGGGAAGAAGTTATTTTATGTCGACTACGTATAGGACACAGTCACCTAACACACGGATATCTGTTACGACGATTGGATCCACCACGTTGTAATAATTGCAATGTGGTTTTAAGTATTCGTCACGTGCTTTTAGATTGTCCCGGATATAATCATCTCAGACAACGTTATAACATCCCCAATGACATGGCGTCATTGTTAGGGGATGAATCAGCCAAATTGCGACGAGTTCTTCTCTTTGTTCAAGAGACAGGACTATCCTCGTCTATTTGAGATGATTGTGCTGTTTAGCTGTTAAATTTTATGTAGTATTATTTTATTTCTGTGAAGGCCCGTTTACAGCCTTTACGTTTTTTACTTTTTATGCTAAAGACTCTCTACATCTTTAGTTTTTATTATTCCTTTTATGTTTCTGAAGAAATTTATTCTCTTCAGCTTTTTTATGCTTTTATTATTTTTATTGAATTAACAGCTATATTTAGACGTGAGAAAGTTAAGGAGATTCCCCGTATCGGGACGGGCGTAAGCCATAGTGCTGTTACCGCCCATACAATTAATTTTATCTTTAACTACCGCCCATACAATTAATTTTATCTTTAACATACAATTAATGGGTGTGGAGTTAGTATAATAATTGCAAATTCCTGGTAACAACCTATGTTGCGAATTGCCACCTAGGTATCCCTCATACCAGGTAAACAATTATTCAAAAGCAATGTATTACTTGTATGCGTGTGTGTGTGTGTGTGTGTACGCACAGGTCTCCGACCACGTCTGCTGCATAGCGTAAGGACAACACATTACTCATCAATAAGGATCTGTAAAACAGAGCGGACTAAAGACATAGTACTATAAAGACTGACTGTGCGGATGGGTCCGCAGTGATGAAACTATAGTGCACACACACACATACAAACGATGGTTGCTGATGTGGTATACGAATGAACAATTCCAGGAAACAGTCTACATTCGTAAGGGTAATGCAATAGAGAGACATAAGTAACGTAAACAAAGACCACCTAGCAATGTATGATTTGTATTTCTGTACACAGCACTCTAAGACCAGGCATACCATATGGTTTGGACCGGTGTAATAGATGTAGTAGGAATGCTGGTAAGGACCATGTACATGTATGGACGGTTGCAGTAACACGTAATGTACGAGGTTCGGTCGATGGAACCATGCTAAGGCACCAACGCATGCGTACATGGTTGAACTAAAATATATAATCACGGTTCACTAAATACATTTATTACACTCAACGTCCACTACACAGAATACAGGGAACAAACATAAAAAAACACCAACTGCTTCAAGGTAAAAGTACATATTGCATGCCGTCACAGTTCATGGTTATATGTTGTGTGTAGTCCATCACTGAGATACACAAACATTAAGCATAATTCAACAAGCTATATGGTGGCAAACAAGGCTGTATCCTGGACCACAACCCACACTATAAGGAACAAAAAACATAAATTGCTTCGAGGTAACAGTGCATACCCTATCGGGATACAGTTCACGGCTATATGGTGAAACACCTGGTGTGCGCGTGAGTGGGTGGTCCTCCACTGAGATACACAAACGTTAGGTATACTTATACGAGGGAAATGTTGGTACACAAGTGTGTTTAAGGGATCATTATAACATCCCTGTGCAGATACACGTATATGTCGGCTGTATGGTAACAAGTACACAGTTTACCCCATCCCAGCATTATGCTCATAGTCACTGTTCAACGGCACACGCTGCAGCTATATCCTTGGGGAGTAGTTTACCGCTCACGTTTGTGAACTCATGCTCCAGTAGGTAGTACAGCCCGCACTCAAACACAGTTCGGGATGGACCGTCTCTATGGTTGCGACAATACATGGTGTATAAGTCCTTAGTGTTCGAGTAATCCTATAAGGTGGTGTAGAGCGGTGCTGGGTTATGTCTACATTGAGACACACATGAAGAAGCATATTTGGTTCGTTGTACACACCCTCCACACACAAGCGGCACCCGACGACAGGTCTACTGGTCCAGATTAATCCATAGACAGCGTTTCTCCACGATGTTGAACGAATACTTGCACAAGGACTATATCGTGCTACTTCGCAAACGGGAGGGTACAGTGGGCTTGTCCATCATCGCACTGACACATAGTGAGGCGTCCAACAGAAGGCACAGGTAGAAAACATGGCGTAGGGGTGGCTCTCGTAATTACTCAGCGAGTTCACCACGATCCTTGAGCAAGCACAAGGCAGTTAGGCGGTCCAAATGGTCACGTACAAGAGTTGCAATACCAGCATCAAACACAGCATGGAAACCACCACTGGTGGGATGGTGTTGTACGTACACTTGAAATACCTCGTCCGCGTACACTTTAACGCTAAACACTTTCCTCACCCAGCTAGGAAAGGGGTTATACACCGTGCTCAAATACACGTCTGATACCCATCCAATACTGAATGGCCAATACAAATGTGTTCGTACTGTGACGGGCGTCGATGTTCACAACCCCAGCATAAAACTTCTAGTACTGGCGTCCATAGCTCCAAAACAGGTCCAAAGACACGCCTCATCAGCGGACTCCATTGTGCAAGTACAAGTTGGCACCTGGTGCTTGCACGCTTTGTCTTCCTCTTCGGCTTTGGCTACAACACTGCACAGCTCGTACTTATTGACTGCTTTCCAATACGGCATGGTTGCGTCTACAGTGTAAGGTGTACCCAACCACCGATAACTTAAACTCTAGCACGCACTTGCGTAGAGGGTATAGCACAGTTTGCAGCCAATGGGGTAATACGAACCGTTTACGACAATGCGCAAAAGAACACACCGCAGTAGTAACCCCCCACCCCCACGTGTGGGTGGGATTGTGCCTTACACACGCCCACCGCGCAACTACACCCTCCCATTGTGGAACATGTATCCCTGTACGAATAATGCATTACACATACAGTACTCCCAGAACACACAACCTCGCACTAGGGTGTAGGCAATAATCGTATGGTACACATGATTGGGTAGTCGCACAGCAATCCGTAAACTCAGGGTGCGCTTAGAGTTTAGCGTTATGTACAAAAGCATGCGTAGTGCGACGGATAGTATCATCTCCCTTGACAATTGTAGTAGTGCACCCTTTGCCGACACCTACGCGCAATTGTACATTGGAATCCGCGAGTGTGGATTGCATACTGAAACTTATACATTGGATTGCATTGGCCGAGTATGTTATGTGCGAGTTATGTCCATGTAGCAACCACAACGTCCTCGAAGCTCCTTACAAATTTTGTCAAACCCAGTTTACGTTAGGTAAATCCATTCCTCCACCACCGGAGAACACAGATGGTTCTACATTAGCATCCAGGGTGCAAAACCGTTACTTGCAACCCTGGTGAAACCTGTTTCATAACGTTGACCAGTAACCCGCTCCCATATACACCCTCAGCGCATGCGCAACGTGCTCACCACCATCAGTGCGTAACCACAACACAGTCCGTATCGATTCAACAGATATGGAGGGTTCAAAATACGCTAAAATAATAACCGTCGAGGAACCTTGTTGGTGTGTGCCCGACTATATTTACTGGAGTTGTGTTGGAGAAGAGCCACTATTACTGGAGTTGTGTTGGAGAAGTTTACTGGAGAAGAGCCACTATTACTAAAAGTGGATCTTCAACAACATCTGAAGTTTATTGGATGCCACTATGAATTAACGAAAGAAGGCGAGCTGTGTGGTTGTGGAGACTTTAATGACAATCACTATATTCTCCATATAGTGACAGAACCTGGTATGGTATATGAGTTGTATAAACTATTTGCAGACGTACATCACCGTACCACGATCACCTTTATCCAATTTCAGTTAGCCCTAGCCAAACGGGTACACCACTATCTAGACGAGGTGTGCACCATACTCAAGGACAAGGTGGAACAGTGAATGTGCACATTGTGTATATCTTCCTGCATCACGCCATCACATGTAGTATCATACACCTAAGCATGGTGTCATAGTTCAAGTTAATTTTCGTCTTCCATCCCAGGTTTACCGCTACGTGTAAACAGTATAACTCGGATAGGCACGCTAATGTTTTCAACAATCACGGTGTGGTGCATCATTGACATGAAAGACCCACTTACCCAGTATGAAGGTGTTCATCAAACGTCCATCAATATATTTCGCATGCACTACATTAGTGCATACACATGGACTAAACAAAGGGGATCGGGACTGATCATAGTGCAGTAAATATAGTACTGAACTAACTAGTGATTATAGGATGAGTTTGTGTATTAGTGATGGTGGTGTATGTTTTACGTAATAAATACTAATATGTACAGAATGGTTTTATTTATCAGAATGATACCTCCATTCCTACGGTGCCATGTATGTAATACCTTGTGTGTGTACTGTTCTCATCCGTAGGGAGTGAGATTGTATTTCCATTTATTTCTAGATTTTTACAATTCTAGTTAGAATTGAAAATAATTTCCGAAAAAAACATTACGGTGGGTGCAGGATACAAGTGATACACCACATTTATCGCGTCCAAAGTAGCGCCCTAGAGTACGGACGAAAGCAGTGGTACAACCAACCGTTAGGAAATGTAGGGTGGTCCTGTAATGCACTCAGCTATTACCATAAATACGGTGTAAGGGACATATGCATTCCGCCTTACCAGTACCTACTATCCTCTCGTAATAGCATGCTCCTAAATATGTACTTTTACAATCACATCTCTTACCACGTTCATGTTGTGATAGAGAAAGACCTTTTCCATAATTGTTTATATCGCTTCGAGGTTTGTGTGCATCCACACCTGTTGCGGAAACCATAGCTCTATAACCGTATCGTCAATAATAATGTATCGCACCTCTGCAGATGGATGTACGATGTAAAGGTGTAATTACCTCGATCCAACCGGTAGAAAACTCTGCACATTCCTTGAGCTATCCGATATACGCTTTACTGTAGATCGTAGTGTAATGAGTTTCTTCCGTAGTACACCTTGGTTTGAACATTCTTGGTTTACAATGTCAAAAGTATGTACCATGTCAAAAGTATTTACAATGTCAAAAGTATTTAATGTTAAAAGTATATAGTTTACAATGCATATCCGTGGAACCAAACATGATGGATGAGAATGGAATTACAGCGCTATATGTTGTACGGTGGGTAGCAAGTGTAAATAACCTGCACCGTGGTGCTGCGTACACGTTTCAGGCGTACTAACATTGTGTCGTACACTGTATGTTCACTATATAACGCACTTGCACGCCCGTACCCTCGCAACTACAATCACATGTGTTTGCAATTGCTTGTTTAATTTGTACGGTATGGTCTACTTAAGGTAATATGAAATCTACACCAGGTCAACATAGTACACGTATAGCGTAATCAATTGATTCTACAACAACGTGCAATGTAGGGTATGCGAATCTAACTGCAAATTGTATATCCTTATGTGGACGTCGCGTTGTAATGGGTTCCGTGTATAGCAATTAACAACACAGTGTTAGTACGGATGTGTACCTTACGTACATTGCAGTAACTTTCTGTACTGCACTCAGAAAGATGTAGTAGTGTGAATGTAATACTCTCCATTTACCTATATATATAGCTATGGTTGATGGCCTGTGTTTCACGACATGACAAACACCTTTATAGCTACGCTTGCTGAACTGCGTTTCACGAAATGATAAACACCTTTATATCCCGGGTTGTATATATGTATTAGTACTACGTTTACAATTGTAATGTGGATAGGCCGTCCACCAGTTTTGCCGTTTGTAATTTCATCCAACAGTGTAAACGTATGCAGGTTCGCAGTGCGCATGCATACTCCTGCACCGGTTGATGATACGTACAATTGCTAATATCAACTTTAAACTGTAATGTGCGCAACGCAGGATATGCTTGATCTTCAGGGTTGTAACATTCTTCCCCAGCTGGAAAATCTTCCGTACGACCACCATCGTTTCATGGCCCATACAGTAAAAGATGGATCCCATCTCACAACATTGTGCAACAAGATGGCGTATATGCGATACACTATACCCATTGTTCTTCAGGTGTAGCGTCGCGAAATAAATACCCGCCACGATGACCCGTACAGATGTGATCACGCTGACTAGGTTGGTTAATATAGCAACCTACGCACAGTAGACAGCGAGCAAAGTCGTACTTTATAACGCTTTCCAAAATACATGGTTCATCCGCCCACCGTGGCGAACACTTACACACTGCGGGAGATTTACACCGCTCGCAGGTGTATTGAGAACGGTTGAAATAAGTTTGTCCATGTTCGAGGTGGCCATGGCTACTGATAATCCTTCTTGGGCACCAACACAATTTAACCACAAGCGCAAACGTACAGCAACGCACATAACCAACACGCACGTCCCACAATATCACAAATATACTTACTCCCACAATTCTGGCGGCGCCGTCTTTGATCCTATTCACCGCAGAGGGGCATCAATCCCTGCCAAAAGTGATAATGGTCCTTTGTCCGTTGAACTTCCAAGCGTCACACACAACTGAATCCATTGTTCGCGGATTCACGCGTAGAATCCATTGTCCACGCACTCAAGCGACACCCCTATTCCGTTTGAGTTGCCGTGTCTGTGTCATGCAGTCTACAGTCCAAACCCTGGCATTTTGACCCTCTGACTTCCTGCAGGACTGGCCGCTGCCGTTGCCAGCTGTATTCCGTTCTCCGGGCAATGAGGACCTCCGAGGCTGTTTCCTTACTTGTACCATCATGTATAAAGAAAGGAGGGGGCAGACATTTGACTCACCAGGCTGTCTGCAAAGCTACACTAAACAATAATAATATTTTTTTCCTCAGTCACACCATGCAAATGCCGGGATGGCACCTTCAACATAGGTCCTGGCCGACACCTTCCCGAATCCTTTCCCCTACCTTATCCCGGCCTGAGCCTTAGGTCCCAAAGGTCATAAATACAATTGAAATTTAAATAAATAATGATAATAATAACAATAATAATTACTCATCAGAAATCTTAGCCTGCGAAATGTTCAAACAAAAGCGGGGCATCTTGCAAATTGCTGCATGCCATTACTGGCAAAAGCCTGGGCTAGGTAAGTCTTACGAATTAGTAGAAATCGAATGTCATTGATAGAAGCTGAAATTGCTAATCATACCAAATTCATCGGTCTGGTTAAACATAGCCGAAGTCAAATCCAAACTTACGATATTCTTGAACCATGTTCAGTCATCCCGAGCTGGGGCCTCAAAAAACAATGTTTTCGATACATAAATGTTTCTCACTCGCCTGGGACGATGTTGCGGACACGGAACTCGAAGGAACTCTGCCTTCGTTCCGACTAAGAAACAAATAAAGATGTAAATATGTGATAAACCAGACTGAAATGCCACTAGCAAACAAGCTATGCCTAGTGGACATCAATAAGGTTGTGGAGAAAATATCAAAGAAATACAACCTTCTCCATTCATATGTGCACCACACCACCCTAATGTAGTATAGCCCATAGCTACAAGCACTAAAATTTATGTCTATCTAGTAGCTGATCAGCCATTTCCAGTCATTTTCAGAGTTACTCCTGAAAATGGAGACATTCGTGAATTGCACACGAGTTTTGGTGCGATTACAGAAAATGACACTTTGGTATAATTCTACGATCCTCAAGCTAAACAAGACTAAACAAAATAGCGTATCAAATCCTCCTCCGCGGAAAAGATAGTCTTTGCAACTGTCAAGATCAGGATGACTATGTTGTGGAAGCAAAATAAGGTGATTCTGGTCAATATCCTAAAGGAATTTTAAGGTAAACCACGAAACAGCAAGATCAGGTAAAAGCAGTCACCTTGTAGTGGAAAGACAAAGTAGACCAGAAACTTCAGTCCGAAGACAAATTTTTCAGTTAGTATTTAAGTTTTTAAAAGAAGGTCGCTACAGCGCATTTTAAAACAAGATCTTCGAATATATCTATATAAGATTTATCTGGTGCAAGAACTTTAGTCGCAAGATTTTCAAAAGCGCTTAAAAACAGTCGCACTATATTAAAGAACGCAAATGAAGATCTACATTTTTGCAAGAATTTACGGATCTTAGACGAATCATATTTTCACCTCAGTGACTTTGTGAAGAAACAAATTTCACGCTACTGGGGTACAGAAAATCCACGATTATTACACTGAAGACATCTCATAGCGTAGTGATAAAGTGACAACAGAAAGTTTTCGCAGAAGAAATAATCATTAGACCCCATTTTTTTAAAAATAAAAAAGCGCACTCAAGCAATGAACAGCAACCGATATAGGGTTATTCTGGATTTATTTTCTTTCTTCACCTAAAAACTGCACATGTTATTTTCTCAGCAAGATGATGCTACTACCCATACTACCCGAGTTCTAAAAGCTCTTCCCATTCGCTTAATCTTTAAAAATGTAAATTTGAAATGGCCCTGCAAGAGCCCCCTAGTAGACAACTCCGATATTTTCTCGGGAGGACTTGAAAAAATTATGTGAACAAGCCCCAAAGATTTCAACAGTTGACAGAATATGTACGACGGTTATATTGAGGATAGTTCAGAATACACTTCAGGATGTCATGGACAATCTTTTGAAAAGAGTACTAAGTTGTGAGCACCAAGGTGGACGTCAATTACCGAAAAAACTCGCAAGTAGCTTATAGGAAACTATTGTACAAAAAGTTCATTTAAAGATTTTCGAAATTAATAATCGTTTTCTTTTTCAATCTTATACAAATTGAAATAGGAAAGGAACTTTTGCGCCGCCCTATATATTTCTTTATAGTACAGTACACAGTTATTGTGAATCCTTTCTGCTTTCGCAGAAATTTCATATTAATACAAATTAGTATTACCACGCTGATTTATACGTTAAGTTGAAAGCAAAGTAAATTTCCCTTAGTCTCAGCAAACCATATTAAACAATATATATAATACAGGCTAACCTCATTAATCCGAACCCACGGTACTCCGAACGCCGCGCTACTCCGAACGGCCTTCAGTCGTCGTCTGTAGATACGTATTGTTAGTTTTAGATTTTCATGTCACAACAATGCAACCGTAAACTTGGGATGAGACTTCTCAAAGGAACATTGTAAGCTCTTGGACTAAACTTTGGCCTCTTCCCCAAAGACCGCCAAACGAAAATTCATCAGATCCTTCCTTTGTGTCTGAAATTGTTCATGTTCTCCAGGTTGTTCATAAGCAGACAGATGACCTTATCTAGAAAGGAAATGTTACTGAGTGGCTAAATGAAGAAGAGGCAGGGTTAGGAAATGAACACTTATCTGATGCTGAAATTATTCAACGTGTACGAGAAGAAGCAGAGAGCGATGATGAAGAAAACAATGTAGAAGAAGAACCAACTCAAAGTGTAAAACATGCAGAGGCGATGCAAGCTTTCAACACCTGTTTGGTGTGGGCAGATGAAAACGATATTCCAGTGCACCTAACTCTTCGTCAACTGCGTGATGACGTGTTTCGTAAGTCCATCAAAAAAGCAGGTCAGAAAACGATTAAAGACCTTTTCAAATGACTTTTTTACATAAAGTTACAGTACTGTATTTAAAGAATAGTAACATACAAAGTTTCATTTTGTAGTAGAGTAGGTCTTTATTGTGTAATTGTTCAATTTATTGTACGTACGTACAAACTGTCAGTAAATTGGTTTTCTAGCGAATTACTGTATACGTAATTTATTTTAAGCTTGTTTCGGGTGTTTCTTTAGCATTCCCTAGTAATCTGAACTTTTTAATAATCCGAACAGCTCGAGCAAACAAATATTCGGATTAACGAGATTGGCCTGTATTTATTTATTTATTTACATACTCATTTCTTCAATACAGAACCAATCAATTAATTACATGAACACTATATCTGTTATAACGTGTGCACTATACGTAATATGGTTTATTATATACTAAAGAAAATACGCATAAATAGTGAAAAAAAAACTTGAAGATGGTTTGTTACGTATTGCACTACCCAATTTTTAAACGGAGTTTGAGACATATAAATATCATTGTTCTTTACCATATCATTATAATATTGTTGACCCCAGAGCAGGGTGAGCAGGGTGGGTACGTTACTCTTGGTCCAGACTTAAGTAGAACTTGCTGAAAATTGATAGAACAAATTACAAAGCTTTGTGAATATTTTAGAGAACATTTTCGAACCTTACTCTCAAAATTATAGTAATCAGTATGACGAAATCAAAGCTTTAACTAAAAGTTTTCCAGAGATTTCCTCAGTATTACTAGGAGAATGCCCTGATCTCATATTTCAAGGTGACTTTCTCCGAAAGAATGGTTATCAAATCACGTTATACCCAAATTTCTAAATAGTTCAGGTTAGAGATATCTCAACCATAAATGCAAAGACCAAATAAAAAAAATAAATAAGACTACAGGAATCTTTGCCCAATCAAACTTGCCTACTAAGATAACGAAACAAAACATGTGAATAAATCATCTCTGAATAATCACAGATTCTATACAAAGTTATACACCAAATTTCTTAAATCACATTCGGAAGTTCGTGGAATAAATCCCATCCATAAGTCATCACGAGTGAAGTTTCCTGCCAGTCTCGCCAGGCTATTGGCGGTTAGACCCCTTCAAATTATGCCCTGGCCTACATTCTTCTCACATCCTGTCCCTACCCTACCTCAGTCTGAGACAAAGATACCTAAATGCCAGAAATTAAAAAATCTAATTTTTAACAGAGAAAACATTATAAATGGTTGAATCCGATATCCTCTTTGAATAAAACATTTCACATAGACAGTCCTCGTCTTACGAAAGAACTGCATTTCTCCGGCCCTTCCATTTATTAGTTATTATACTAAGTTGTAACGCTATAACTAGACATACAAGGGACCTTCAATAAAAAAAAATTATCGTTACCCATTTCTATTAGGCGCAAGGAAATGATATTGCATGTACAATCTGTAGGCTCAGATAAATCATGGCGCATGTTAAGTAATTCAATTTGGCAAACTTGGCTTACAACCTGTTCTAATACTGCGATTATTTTAAAAACAATCCAGATGTAAACTAAAAAACTAAAGCAAAAGATTTTGATATAAGATTTAAAAAAAATTCTGTACTCAAAGAAATACCTGTTTCTGTCAACATTATTATTCAATTCGAAATATTACCCTCAATAATAAAAGGGGTTGTGTGAAACGTTTTCCTATGATGTTCAAAATGTACTAAAGGAGACCCTCTCCTCCACACACGTACAAATATGATGCCTTTGCACGAACAAATGAAATTTATAATATATGTATATACAAAAATCGAATTTAACAACTTCACAACTGTACTTGCAAAACGGACGGTCATATTATTCATAAATTAAGGCAGTAACATTTTCACGTTCATTACAAACACAAAAGTATATTAGATCTGAAATCTTAGGTTATTAGTATTGCATTTGAAAATGTAGGATATACTTTGAATACACACATAAATATACACAAACAGCTTTACAGAAAATTACATTTAAAAGGTTCTGTATAATGATAATAATTAACTAACTAACGTAAAAAGCACCTCATATTCTGAAACTTCCGTATTTCTTCAGCAAAAGTCTGGTAAACAGTCCAGCTTGTTATTTGTACAATGTCATAAATCCATCAGCGCCGAGTCTCATCCCAGAAACCTGTTTGTATAGAAGCCTCTAACCCGACAAAGAGTTGAGAAAGAAACAAGGTTACAAAAAACTGGAAACGGAACGTCCTTCATTCACTGCGAATCGTATTATTGCGCGTGAAAGTGGAGTATGAGGAACGGGCGGAGCTTGAACCAGAAGAAAAGGCTCGGAGAATTTGTATTTTTATAGAGGAAAATATTGTTTTTATAATTCAAGTTGTAGAGTACTTTTAATGAACTACTGACATTCAATTTATCATTCTATGTTCAGAAAGATGTATATATTTTAACCTTCTTTTTAGAATTTTGAGAACGTAAATAGAAATTTTTAAATTTGTCATTAAATCACGTAGGTCATTTTGCATATTATAATCGCTTTAACAATCGTTGTAATCAAAATAAAGAAACTCTTCCAAAAAAATAAAGAATAAGGGATTTCGTTGTCCTCCAAATCAAAGCAAGAATAACTAAAATATTGCAGCTAGCAAGAAAGGAATGTGCATTTCAAAATAACATTAGGTTAAAAGGGAGCTGATCAAGCTGACATACACTCGGTCCAACCCCCACATTTTTAACATTTTTCAAAATATTTCAAAATCTAAGAGTACTATCAAAATTGTAAATTCATAGCCCACTAGAACTTACAAATTACTATGAAATACAATGGACAGCCATCTCGAAATCTTGTCGATTAATGAGTGATACGTTTTCAAAGATTGTTTAATTGAAGTCTCAGCACTCATCATTCAACAAGATTTCGAGATGGCTGTCTGTGTCCATTGTATTTCATAGTAATTTGTAAGTTCTAGTGCGCTATAAATTTACAATTTTGATAGTACTCTTAGTTTTTGAAATAATTTAAAAAATGTTAAAAATTTAATTTAATTTAATTTCCTTTATTTCAGCAGGCAAGGTTAAGGTAATAGTTGTTCTTCCACCTAACCCTTGTCAAATCATACAAATGAAACAACACATACAATAATTAAAACAAAACACAAATACATAATAGAAAAAAAGACCGAATTAAAAACCGCACATGAAAAAAGCCTTAAAACACAATAAAAACATATAAAAGTTAAAAAGTACAATGATAATGCATACATAATCATTGAAAAAAAAACACGCACACACAATACAAAATAGAAACGTACATAAAAGTGCCTTAGTTACACAACACTATAAAAACATAAGAAAGTTAAATATCACTGGTAGAAGAGCATAGTCTTTGCTGATTAAGCAAATATACACTTAGAAGAGTTTTAAATTCATTTAGCGTTTTTGCACATGTAATACCAGGTGTATGAATAAGTAGTTTTCGGTTTACCTAAGAGATGGCGCCAGCGAAAAGTACGCAGCGTATTCATTTGACACATACCTCATTTTGTTCGTCTGACATTAAACTACAAACACACACAAGTTGAGTCCCCCAAACACTAGCGTCTTTGTTTTATCGTTCAGTGATCATGTCGAAGTTTGTGCCTGAAAAAGAACATTTGCGGCACGCATTGCTTTTCTTATTTAATCAAAAGAAAAAGGCTGTTGAAAGTCACTGTGTGCTGGTAGAAACATATGGTGAACACGCTCCATCGATTAGAACATGTGAGACATGGTTTCAACAATTTAAAGGGGTGATTTCAATGTGAAAGACAGTTCGCGCTCTGGTAGACCACAAAAGTGCGAAAACGAGCTATTGCAGGTGTTATTGGAGGATGACCCAACTCAAACTCAACAGCAATTTGCAAAAGCATGAAATGTGTCACAAGAAACAATCAGCAGACGTTTACGAGCAATGAGGAAAATCAATAAACTGGGTAAATGGTTCCCACACGATTTGAATGAACGTCAAATGGAAAATCGCAAAGTCACTTGTGAAATGCTGCTTCAACGCCACGAAAGAAAATCCTTTTTGTATCGAATTGTGACGGGTGACGAAAAATTGATTTATTTTGAAAACCCGAAGCGGAAAAAATTGTCGCTTTCGCCTGGCGAAGCCGGTCCTTCAACACCAAAGCATGGTCTTCGGCAAGAAGACCATGCTTTGTGTCTGGTGGGACCAGAGCGGTATTGTGTATTATGAACTCTT
>JAGDQP010005195.1:39876-79973 GCA_022664845.1 Lepisma saccharinum
TAGAATTAGTAAGGGAAAGTTTATTAGTAAGGTTTATTTCATTTTTTTTACTACAAATACAAGCTTGAAATTGTAGTTCTGTTTTTATCCTACGTCTCCAAGTCAAACCTGTGATTCGACCGGTAACGTTTTGTCTCTTTGGTGCATATACTTTATTCTGAATGTATCAATTTTGTAGAATCTTGGGCTGCATTTCAGATACTCCCTCGTTCAATCAATGACAATGTATTACCTCAGCTATATACTTATTACTTATTTTCCCACCAAGCTGTAGTATCCGTATCTAAAGGTTCACGTACCACTACTGATATTCGTACAATAGTTTGCGTAGCCCTACACTAGAACATATCGCTCTAAACATTAAAAAAACCCACAAAATTTTAAACTAATAATAACATTATCTCAACAGTTTAATAAGTAAAGAAATAAAAGTGATTGCTAAGCAAGGTACACTTAAATTCTACGTAATTCTGAATATTGTAATAAAATATTTACGTTCGTCTTCATCGCCACGTTCTATTATGAAGTTCTATAGAGACGGAACATTTTTACTTTTTATCCTTTGTTGTTAGATAGTTAATAACTTTGCATTATCTTACGCATTGTTTATTTGAAAGGGGCAGTATTTTATATCTGCATTGTTGAAAAAATACAATATTTTAAATATAAATTCCTTCCGCATTCTCAATCCGTACTATATTAAATTATCTGGCTCTTATCTAGATATTTATTTTACAGGGACTTCCCCCCTGAAGTTTTCAACAGCGCCCCTGAAACAATTATTGCTAGCACTTATATTACTCAAACGTATACTGAAATTCCCATATAGAAGTACACCCTCGAAAAAAAATCTTGAAGGAAACACTGCCATCAACAGACTTATATCGAAATGTATCCTGAAAGTTTGCTGTCGGAATGGACACTTCATTTCAATGCATGTATTAGCAGCACTTTCCAACTACAAAGTCTCGAGATAAAGGTTGGAATATTATAGGTCAAAAACAGGTATCTAACAACAACAGAGCATCCCTTCAACAAGGAGTGTAGCAGTGGAGTGCTGTGATGTGGGAGTGCAGGCACGGTGTGGGGTTCCAGGAACGGAACAGTCATTAGTAGTTATAACAAGAGTTCCAATAACATAATTTAGAAAAATTAGTTTGTTAGTCTTAAACTAGAGTAGTCCCGAATATTTCACAAACATTGTCGACAATATGCCCCAATTAATGTAGCAACATTTCGCGACGATTGTGCCCCCGAGTCATTCTTGTCGCGATCTTGTGCATATATTCTTTGAATCTTTAATAAATATTAAATTTGTCGTACGTTATTGTGGTAGAAGAGGTGGGTCTTTAACCCACAGAACTAAAAGGGAAAGTACTCTTCTACTAAATTCTCATCAAATTTAATGCGAGATATAGCATGAGTAACTGTCAGGCTGCAACTTTGGATGCGCTAATCCAGCCACCAGGCTGGGTGATAAGTTATTTAATTTAATGTAATTTTCCTTTATTTCAGCAGGCGAGGTTCAGCTAATAGCTGTTCTTCCACCTAACCCTTGTCAGATCATACAAATGAAAATACACAAACAATAATTGATAAAAACAAACACAAATACATAATAGAAAAAAAAGACCGAATTAAAAAACGTACATGAAAAGAGCCTTAAAACAAAATAAAAATATATAAAAGTTAAATATACAATGGTGATGCATACATAATCATTGAAAAAAAACAAAACACGCACACACAATACAAAATAGAAACGTACATAAAAGTGCCTTAGTCACACAACACTATAAAAACATAGGAAAGTTAAATATCACTGGTAGAAGAGCATAGTCTTTGCTGATTAAGCAAATATACACTTAGAAGAGTTTTAAATTCATTTAGCGTTTTCGCACATGTAATAGCATTTGGCAAGGAATTCCAGGCTTTCGCAGCTGATACAGAAAATGATCGAGTTGTTTGTGTGGGTTTGTATCTTGGAACATCATATGTTGACCTATTACGTGTAACGTACTTATGAATACTAGACCTAGAGATAAGTTTTCCATGGAGATAAGCGGGTGTTTTCTTGTAAATGATGTTGTGAATTGTGCAACAGAAACGAAAGAACCTTCTTCGATACATTGTCAAAATACTGTTCTCCTTTAATACAGGGAGAATATGTTCGAATTTACGAAGGTTGAAAGCAAACCGGACGCAGGAATTTTGGGCTTTCTGAATGGATTTGACTTAGTTGATCTGAAGAGAAGGGCCATATACGGCATCACCGTAATCAAACAAGGGCATAATTAGTGTCTGTATTAGATACAATTTTGTTTTTGCCGTGAGCAAGTCACGTGATCTATATAGACATCTTAGGTTATTTAGTGCACGTGAGCATACGTTAGCTATATGAGAATTCCAGTTAAGATTTATATCCATTAATAATCCAAGGTTTTTAATACTAGGTGAATATCTGATGGTATAGTTACTCAACTTTATGTTTAGTTCCTATGTCTTCAGTTTCTGAAGTTGGGTAGCTGTCCCTATAACTGTATAGGTACATTTTGATGGATTAATGACTAACCCGTTTTCGCTACACCAATTGTATATATTTTGCAGATCTTCATTAAGAAGATCTATTGTTCGCTACATATTTCCTGGTGAGGATTTAATAAATAACTGCGTGTCATCGGCGTAACAGTGAATTTGAGCGTTTTTAACAACTGAAACTAAATCTGAAACATACAAGGAAAATAAAGTTGGGCGTAATATTGATCCTTGAGGAACACCCCTTTTCAGAAACAAAGGCTCAGAAATTTTAATATCAGGAGACTTCAGAAAAACACGTTGTTCTCTACCTTGTAAATATGATTTGAACCAATCAATACTTATAGTAGAAAAATTATAGTGTTTCATTTTGGCAAGAAGAAGATCATGTTCAACTAACTCAAAGGCTTTTGTTAGGTCTAAAAGAACCAAAACAACTACAAAGGAATCATTCAACGCGTGTAATATTTCATCGGTAACTTCTAAAAGAGCAGTTGTCGTGCTATAAGAACCTCGAAATCCCGACTGAACTGAAGGTAAAATACCTTCATTACCAATAAAAGTATTCAGTTGTTTCGAAACAATTTTTTCAGTTACTTTTGACAAGATTGGTACTACAGATATTGGTCGTAGCTCATTAAGTGATGTGACAGTAGGTTTTTTGGCAGTGGTAGCACCTTAGTTTGTTTCCATACATTAGGGAAACATCCGGTACTAAAAGAGTAATTTATAATATGTGTCAGTAGTGATAGTATGAATGGTAATGAGAGTTTCAGCATTTTAGTTGTTATTTCGTCCAACCCTGCCGCATTTGATTTAATGCTGTATACAGCCTTCTGTACGTCATTCTCATTTACGGGGAGTTGGGGAAAATTCGTCTTTAACTATCTGAGATAGATTACTAGAATAACATGCGATCTGTGGACGAAGATCAGTTTTAGGTACAAGGGCATTAGTTGCTAACACGAAATGATTGTTCATAACATTCGGGTCGTTAAACTCCTTCGGGATAGATTGAGGGGAATTATTTCCTATTCCAAGTTCACGCAGAGTTTTCCATTTGTCTCTATTATTTTTTCCAGTGTTAATGCGGTATGAAACATAAGCCCTTTTTTCTTGTCGAATAACTGACGTACTGAAATTGCGTAACCCCTTGTATTCTTCTCAATGAGCTTGCAGTCTGGTTCGTTTGAATTTACGGAATGCGCCATTACGCAATTTCATTAGTTATTTAATATTACTTGAAATGAATGGAAGTTTGTGTTGATTATTTTTTACAGTTTTAATAGGTGCATATATATCTATAAGATCCTTTAAGGGGTTCTGCAGAAAATTAACTTTGCCTTCTAATTCTTTAAATGTTGTTATGATATTCCAATCAATAGATTGTGCAGATGTGTTGAATTGGTGTACCTCTAACGATGAAAAATTCCTGTAATATATAGTTTCAGGTAACCTTTTACTTGGACAGGCTATATTGAGTTTTGCGTAAATTAGAGAATGGTCAGATGTGCTGACAGGCACACCAACCCCATGCGTAAAAATTGTGTTCATGTTATAAACAGATCAAGCAGTGATTCTCCTGTCTCCGTGATTCTTGTAGGTTTGTCTATTATCTGCATGAGGTTAAAGTTATCTAAAATATTTTGTAAATAAATAGTTTCTGACTTACGTGGAACAAGTTGGTCAAAATTCAGGTCTCCAGTAATATACAAGTGATCAACACGCGGGTAAATATTTGTTATTAAATCTTCTAAAATATTGAGTCTAGAGTAGGGTGTGCTAGTAGATCTATAGAGGAAGATTATACCTAAAGTTTTGGAATTAACACAGGCAATTATTGAAATATATTCAACTTCGCTGACCTCATTGTTGCTTAACACCTTGACCTGTAAATCATTACGGTAATACAATAATATACCACCACCTCTATGACCTCTATCCTGTCGAATTACATTATAGCCAGGGATGCTTACTACATCTGAATTCACAGATACATCAAGCCAAGTTTCTGTGACTACGAAAATTGCGCATTGGTTGCTCAGAACTAAATTCCTCACTTCATCCATCTTAGGAACAAGAGAACGTACATTGGCGTGCATGATAGTAAAATTAGCAGTTTGTTGTAGCAAAGTATTAGAGTGACCTATAGGCATTGCATGTTGATCGCTATAAACATGTTTCTCACTATCATCATCGGAGCCTGGGATCTGATATCTAACATAATGGGAATTGTGCATATTTTTCTTTAAAAAGGATACTTGTACCTACAAGATTTAGATCTATACTCTCCTCCATAACATAGTTTTTACACAAAATATATAATATTGAATAATACGAATTACTATTTACACTGGCATTGCACTTATAAACTAACACTTTGAAATTTACCAATTCTGATATGTTTTTTATCATATACGGACACATGTACGTGACATACATAACTAAATAGATCTTGCTAATAGGTTTAACTAAATGGGTGGATTGGAACGAGGAGCCCTCACTCTTCGGACTGCGACTGGCTTCTCCTATCTAAGAGCATGTAAACTTTTTATTAAAATTAATGAGAAAATACTGAAGTTAATAACTTCCAATTTTGCAAGCAAGCACCTGGGACATTCAAATTGTATCATGATTTCAATTTTCTTTTACATAAAGTAATTTCCGTGTTTCTATACGTTTCTCGTATATACCATACTGTGGCAACAAAGCGATTACCACTGTATTGCTGTTCTTCTGTGTAGCTCGCAGTGTGCTAGATGACAGCACAGGTCTTTGGTCTGTGGTGACAGTGTTGGCAGGGTGCTGGGTCCCTCCGTTTCACAGGCACGGTCAAGTCTTCTTTCCTCCTCCTCCTTTTTCTACCACCCCTGAAACTGAATGAAACCAAAAACCCCAGCTTTTGTTTCGTTTGTTCTCTTTCCTGAAAAAGGGGTGGGACGTCCTGATCATCTGGGTTACTTTACTAGCTTTGTCGTGGTTTCTCTCAATACTTTAGAAATAGGCGTATTTTATTTTTATTATTATTCAGAGGGGAAAGGAACTATCTTTTAAAAAATGGAAGCAATCGCGCGATGAAATACAAGGTAAGAAATGGTATTTTTGACATCATTTAACATCCGTATCTTTAGCGAAAATTCTTCATATTTTTGAAAAACTAAATCCTCTAGGAACATTATCGTGAAATGGGATTAGGAAGATAGCGACCAAAACTTCTTACATACACTCCTGATATTGTCCAACTTAGACTAGAAAATTGTTCATAAACCTGTCATGCAGGATCGCCTGTTTGGGCAAGAGTACGTTCAAGTATTCCGTGAGCACATTTGTCGTTTTCAATCCTATTCTCCCCTTGTAAGGAAAAGTTAAGCAGATACCCGCCCCTCCCTCTTGTGCTTACGTAAGATTTGTTAAATTTCTTGTCGTTTTCCGGAGTCCAGAAAACTGTTTATCTCTTACTGTTTATATCTGTTTATACTGTTTATATCTCATACTGTTTACAGAAAACTGTTTATATCTTTGAATCTACACGAATATGTTTTTGATTGAATCTTACGTAAGCATTGATTTGATATTTATTCCCCTCCCATTGTAAGCAAAAATAAGCGAAGTTTGAACCTCCTCCTCCTGGGAATACTTACGTAATACTTGAGTAACCCTCAAACACTAGTAGTAAATTTTGGTCTATTTTCGTACAGTAATCTAGCAGTTACACTGTCTTGCTCACTAAAAATACCCTACTGTTTGGTGCAACTTCATTATACTTCATTTATCACCTTTACTCTAATGAACAGCTACTCAGTGGGAATAGCAACTGTCCACAGCAATAAAGCAAATAAAATAATATATTAAACGACTATAACTAATTACTCTGTCGAAATTTTTATTGATAAAACATGCCATGGTTTACTTCTAGATGTATTTCTGCCGATGGCTGTCAATTCGTAATATTTCCTCACCGAATGTACATGTTTAGGCCTGTCTGTAGGACATTTTAACGAAGGTTAAATTCAAAAATAATATCTAGAAAGTATATATATTTAGAGAGTATATATATTTAGAGAGTGTCTCCTATGAGCACAAAGAGAATTATACACAAAGCTATATGTACTATGAATATAAACTAAACTACATAATTGAGACTACATTTGATTACACACATAGCAAAGTACATCCCTGGGACGTCCCATTTAGATCCCATTAACGTCAGATTTCTCAAGCTCCCATAGCGATGTCCTAAGGAGGTCCGTGGGATAACTCTGTGGGCAATACAAACAGTTCATCCCGTATGGAGGTCCCCTGGATGTCCCCCGGAAAGCCGTGCAGGATTACCTACCTGGAATTTCTATAAATTAAATCGACCTTGCTATTATTATTATTTAATTAATTATAACTATACGAAGGATATGCCTTCGTATAGTGATACGAAGGATTAATTATAACTATACGTCCCATGGATGTAAACAGGACTTAAACAGGACGTCCTACGGACGTCCCGATATCCTGCCAGGAGATCAGTCAGATATTCCTGGGACGTCATTTTGCTATGTGGGTAGGCGGTTTTGGCTCAAAGAGGCTATCAAAAAGCCAGCACGAAGGCTAATAAGTCATATCCTGTTGTTTCAAGCATCTATTGCTTTATTTTATTTCAAACAATCGTGATAATATAATTATAGTTATTAAATTCATAATATCTAGTGTGGCACAAAAATCTCTGAAATATTATTTTCGAATATTTCAAGGATAATACACACTGAAAACAAAACGAGAACATGTGCTTCTTACACTAATAATACGTAGTACAACTCTCTCTTTTTTATCTCTCTTTCTATTTCTTATGGAACTCACAAGTTCATCGCCGCAGTAACAAATAGTGGGGTAAACTTTTACACAAACAAGACTTCAAAAAGCAATCTGTAGGCTTTTCTTTGCTACAAGCGGCAACTATTGCTTTTCTATTTCTCGTAACCTATAGAAAATCATGTTTGCCACCCGTAAATTTCATGGTGCCACCAAAAATTCAAGATGTCCGAGAATAAAAACAAATTTAGTTGCCATGTGGTATCAAGTTTGGTATCGATTTCTATATTTTCGTGGTCTTAGAATTAAAAAATGATATCAGAAATAGCGCCAGATGCGCACAGAAATACATAGAGAAATGTGGCAAACAATAAAATTACTGTAAGCTTAAGGAAAATTCATGTAAAATGGTATATTGCCATTTAAGATGACTGGAGTTCTGTTTGTAGAAAACTTTACATTTTTTATATAGATTTCTGTTAAAAAAGAATCTTTTCTCCATAATTTAAACTTTCTGTTTCTTTTTTTTATTTAAGGTTCTGCTTTTTCTTGTGACAGTAATTAGATTGGAACTATTATAAAACCTACATAATGGAACCAGTGGCAACAGTAGTCACCTGGCGTCACTTTGTGAAAAATTGAACGAATTTCCCATACCTGGCTGATAGCAAGTTGTCGATTTCCCAGAGCTGTATGATACGCTGTGTCGCACTTTTTAGCTGTATTTTATAAAAGGCTGCGAGCTATATAATGAGTTGTTGAAGCCTCTACTGTAGCTAATCCACCCAAGCTTACGACCCCAATTTATTATAGCAGCGAGAACACCAGTTTCTAGTCCACACAGTGCACGATAGGGTACGAAGCTTATTTAACCTAGGAGAGATTACAACAGAAATTTGAAGTCAGTTCCCCGCCCACACCTAGAAATTACACAGTATTTAACCTAACCCAAATAACATGGACTACGAAAGGCTACGGTCCATTTTCAACCTCTATTTAACAAAGCAGAAATTTCAACAGTTTCTAGACTACCCAACACAACAGTGCACAATAGGGTACGAACAACCCTCCACAGCAGAGATTACAACATCACACAGTGCACGATAGGGTACGAAGCTTATGTAACATAGCAGAGATTCCATGTCCTCTAGGCTAGAGCAAATGTCCTGTTGCTAAGGTCAAACATTTAACCGTGTATATCTCGGAAACGGCTAGGCTTATTGAGATTCTGTTTTCACATTTGGTATGAGGGCCCTGCTGACCTTGTCAAAAGATACTTTTTATTATATAACGGACTTATGAAAAAATTATAAAAAATACTATTTTAAAATATTTGCTTTTATTTTACTAAAACATTTCATTATACATAAAAGACTACAGTCACGTTTTTAAAAAAAACATAGCAAGGATTACACATCTAACTGTCATCAGCACACACATGTGGTTTACGGAGAACTTAATCTCGCACCAGGGACCATTCGCATAAACGAATAAAGCATAATATCGCTAACATTAGTGCTGGCTGTTGAGAATTTATTTAAGAAGTCCTGTAGTGAATAGCCAAATACACGACATGCTAAATAGAGAAAACAGTAGTGTCCACAGAATTGAGATAGATCACCTTGAATACGTCTATTATTCCACGTATAAAATAAACAGTTGCGTTTTAGAAACTTTATATGATGGGGTATATATGGTAGAATGCCGTAGCTATCCATATATTAACCATGATCCATATATCCATATATTCACCATGCCGGTTACACATATAAACGGCAACCCAGTGCTCGTCAGGTTTATTACTATGATCAGTATTTATAATTAGTGCTGCAGGCAGTGTATGAATAAAGTGAGGTAATTGATCTGCAGCGTATACGCATATAAAATGACCATTGGGCAAATCCTGTTGCAATGCCTCGTAGAGTTCAAGAGTATTCAACATTTTACTTTGGAAATCAATTTCCAGTTCAGAAGAGAATTCGCCGTAAATAACTGCTGTTACAGGCGATAGTAGTGCCTGGTTAAAATGAACTAATCGTACACTTCCCTGTTGCTGGGAACTAGTATGAAATGCTGCACCGGCACTAGAGTCAGGAGTTAAATCAAACACCAGTAGAGAATAACCATTAGGATAGTCCGCAAGCGAGATATCATCACCTTGATTAGAATAGTAAATACCAGAACCTGTAAATAGCGAAGAATATGCCTGAACATATAGCTTGTCAAACTCTGGCTGTAGTGGTTTAGATGGGACGGAGTTCCGTCAACATACAATGTAAAGAATGACCTACTGAAATGTTTAAAATTAATGAATTTGTCACATATGTGCCGTTGAAAGCCGAATTAGTAACAAACCCAATAATAATACGTTTAGGCACTATTCCAGAAAACAGATCTGGAAGTGTAGTGTCCATAATACCCTAAATTTAGGATTTTTAATACTTTATTTTGTGCTATTTTCACCGTGGGCGACACATCAACAATTTTACAAGCAGTGTTGCATCTGTAATTACAACTCAGCCCTCGGCCGCAGCCTCACCCATTAGATAAAATACGTGTTTGGCCGGAATCACCTTAATACGCAACTATACACCACTAAACAGAAATGTCTCCTGAATGAAAATATCACCGTCAATATAGCCCAGTAATTCAAAGGGGTGACTTAATCCCGTGAGAGGAGAACGCTGTTTAAAACCAGAATTACCACTATCAGCCACATTGTCCATATGACCGGCAGTATCTTTAAACCAAATTGCCGTCTGAAGATGAGTTGTTTTTGCATTGGCGTTATAATTCAATAGTTTTTCAATATACGAGCGATATGGATATGTGTGCGACGAATAGGAAATTAACTGATTATTCAGATATATTTGTACCTCGCTGAACATTGCGCTGAGAAAATCATTTACAGGGTCGATTTTCTTATCGGCAGATGTTAAATCAGAATCATCCGTTTTAGTAATTTTAGCTCTAATATGTAGCATTGTATGTAGTAAATCAATATAATCGTCACCGTGGCCGGGGACTACAAACTCTATCGGAGCACCATCAGATAGTGACGCCACCGGCTTATATGGCACTGTTTTATTACCTATAATACTTGTTTGAGCGGGCAGACTCGCAAATAGATCTAATTCTGATTTCGTACACTCACACTGCATTTTTTATTTTCTGCTATTATTACTCGCACTAGTTTATTTTTATAATACTGTATTATATGTCACGACGGCGAAAATGTAGTTTTACTCATACACTGACATATTGGAAAGGAAGTGGGTTACCTGTGCTACCTCTTAAATCAATAATAATGTGATCAAACTGTTTACGCTGCACGGGGAAATAATGAGGGTTTTCAAAAATATGCACATTACTGGTACCATACTCTTTAATATTCTTATTTATAATACGCAGTAGTGGAGCAACAGTATCGCCTACCAGCTGAGGTTCTACAATATCACTATAAATATACATGTGTGTGGGTAACGATTTCTGTAAATTAGGCGGCAACGAGTGTGGTGGACGAGTGATATATTGTCCTGCTGAATATGATCCATACCTACTATTTTGGCTAATTCGGTTGATAAGCGTACCTTGTCTACACTCTCTCCATTTTTTCTTACTCTACTGACCTCAATGCGTTTTACCGAATCTTTAACGTTTAGTTGTAAATTCAATTTATCACTTTTATAGTTAATTTGAGACAGAATATCGTCAACGTGATAATAATGGCCGGGCGTTAGTTTAGTTATGTTCCAGTTTTCTTTATCCGTGGCGCGGTAATAGATAGTATTAGTATATTTGGAAATATTTTGAAATGACCCTGTATAATGTACTTCGACAACCGCTGTTTCCCACTCACCTTTCTCCAGCACGAGAGGATGATATAATTTTGTAGTATAACAGGCCGGAGTATTGCAGGTAATATTCCATACAATTATTACTGGGTAGTGTGAGGTAAAAACTAGTACACTTCATAATTAATTAATTAATCAAAAATATCCCTCTTTTTCTTTACACCACTTATTTGATTATTTTTACGTTTTGTTGCAAAGCGAACTCTTGTTTTCTTCACCGATCCTCCTACCAACACTTGACGAGCTTTATTTTTTAAATTACTCTTTGCTTCCTGCCAGCGTGATTTTAAAGCTTCTTCAACAGGTCTATTATTATCAAGTACGTCTCCGGCTACATTAATTCCAGTATGTAACAGTTCTTTACCAACAGTTTTTTGCACATTGTTTTAATAATGGAAATACAGTATGGAATAAACCACCTAGAAAACTACCAATACCATATCCTTCTTGGTATGGTGCACCTCTATATACATTATAGCCACTGCCTGCTTGATGCGCATAATATTGAAAATAAGGATCATTCACTATTATTTTTCCTATAAACACAAATTTGACGCTAGTTTACAATATTGAATTATTATTGTTATACCATGCTTTTTCAGGGATAGAAAAAGGTCTTATTTAGATTTTATAACCACATACATCTACGCCACCTCTTAACAGCGGGCAGTATGGACTCCAACGTTTATGATCTTTCAAGGGAATATTATAAGATTGCCAATTACCTAATTCTAAATTACAAAATGCACACTTTACAATATCGGGTAATCTAGCAAAATAAAAAAACACACTTTGCAAGTTGACGTGGTGAAACTTTCCATTGCCTCTGTCTTTTAAATATTGCTAACCGTTCTTTAGATAGGATACAGGAATCCATGAATTAAATGAAGCAGGATAACCCCGCCAGCGATCATGTAAACGTTTATCTTTAGCTTCTAAAATTTCGTCTATTTCGTAAACTTTGGCCTGTGTTTCCTATTCATAAAATGACCCATCAATCACATCTCCGTTTTAATCCTCTAATACATAAACCACTTTCTTTTCCTTATAGTGTATGTGTTTAATTTTAAATATTTCCAGAGTCAATTTTCTTTGTAGCCTTTTGCAAAATGTCGTTTGGCTTTAGTAATTCGCACAGTATCACCTTCTTTATATTTTTTGTCTTAACACTAGCACTAGGTTTCACTCATCTATTCCACACTTGTTGAAACGTGTCTTTGTTCACACGAGCGGGCGGTAATTTATGTGCAGTGTGTGGCCTAGAATTATACCCATAAACTAATCGGGGGAGAACATCTATGTAGCGGTAAGTCTTCTTCGCTGTAAAATATTTCCACCTTTTCTGCTTCAAGCTGCGGTTTAGACTTTCTGCGAGGCTTGCCTTAATATCGGGGTTATTGCTTGTGAAAAAATGAATATGTTGTTTGAGGAAGTTTTGAAATGATTTATTTAGAAACTCTGTACCTTTATCTTTTTGTAGGCGTAGAGATTTACGACAGATGCAAATATTTTCTTAAACGCCTTTATGATATTTTCACTAGTTTTACTACGGACCGGCACAGGCCATGCATAGCGACTAAATAGATCGATTACTGTAAGAATATAGCTGTACCCGGCATTATATTTTTGGAGGCTTTGTAAATCTACCAGGTCCGCCTGCCACTGGTAGTCAATATTAAACACAAGATAGGGATTGCGTTAAAAACGTTTTCGCACGGATTTATGCAATGTATATGCCGGCTGTTCTTATAACCACGCTTCCATTCGCTGTAAAGATACTGATTTCTTTACAGCTTTCCATAATGCTGGAGTCGATAAAAACGATGCGGGGTGCGCAGGGTTATAGTAGATATTAGTTAACTTCTTCGTCATAGTTTATAGTTGCGCCATCCGACCGCTTTACGTTTACGTATTGGTCCCGTCTCCTCTTCCTCTGTTCTATGGAGGCGCGGCAGCAGCAGTCAGCTTTCGAATATACTCTATACGTTGAGGGTTACATATAAATTCTAAGGGTATATTTGATTTTGCTAATAGTATAGCGAAGGGTTCCCAGCCTGTGGGTGGAATATTTTTCTTACGACACCTAACGAAATCAGATATTAAATGTACTATATTAGCACCGTGGATTAATTTACCATATATATTAACGCTACCACCTGCATCCCAATGAATATTTTGGTTTTGTTTTAATCTGCGTCATAAAGGTTTTTGCTTTATGCAGACAGATTTCGGGGAGAGTAGATATTATTTCATCATCTACACCGCTCTCCTCCTCCACCTCCTCCCGATTCTTTGTAATTCTTGCGGGCGGGTATTTTTGAACAACATGTAAATATTCTTGTAACACTTCTCTGTAGTGTATCCATTTCTCGTCAACACTCATACTCTTATTATTTAAAATTTGTTTCATGTCATCATCGAGATTAGAACTAGTTTGGTAATGGTGTAATTTTTCTGTCGAGATTTAAATAAGTTTATCGCATGCTGCATCATTACTATTTAAACAGACTAGACAGTAGTAACCCGCCTAGAATAGGTGCAAGCAATGCTGTGAGAAAACCACCTTTTTGTGTAATTATTCGTTTTTTCTTTTGTTTCAGCGTCGGTCCTTTCTTTACCAAATACCTAAATTGATTTTTATATTTCCGCAATCTATTTTTCTCCTTTTTATTTAACGGAATGTGTCCTTGCAATACCTTATAGGAACATTCACAAATAGAGTGAATTAATTGGGAATCTGCATTTTGTAATAACGCTTTGCGCACCTTAGGTTTTGCCGTTGCTGAAAGTCTTAGTAAGTGGGCACTCTGCTTATTAATCATTTTTTTCTGTTTTCTACCCTAATGACTATTATACTAGAAATACCTGTTAAAATATATAGCTTATTATTTTTTACCGGTACATAAACATAATTAAAAGAATCCGTGGAAAAAACATTTGTTCGAACCCGCTGCTCTTCGTCGGTAGTTTGTTTCAAGTCAAATAGTAGATAACCATAAGCATTTCGGGTTGAATCATCGTAGGCTTCCTGAATAAATTTTGTATTATTAGGATACAGCTGACGGGCAAGATAATTAATTTCAGCCCGGTCTCTAGGATATTTAAAACATACAATATAGTGACTGTTCAAAGAAATATCTCGCATACCTCTGGCCTGGTGGAATATATTTTGAGTAATAAACATGACACTTAAATTACGGTGATGACTCCCTTTAGTAAAGAAGTCTACAATCTGGCCATCACACTCACGGATTAAATCGTCAATTATAATAAGATGGGGACCTGTGTCCGGTAAAAAACCATCTATACAGGGTAAACCTTTTTTGAAGGTGCACGAAGATAAAGCCTCGTATAAAGCCTGCCACTCGCCATAACACCATATTATATTTTTAAATAAATTACTGTACTGATCGATAAATGTTTTGACAAAATATGATTTCCCACACGCCGTGGGGCCTGCTATAATGCATGTAAATCGATGTCTCCACTCCATCTCTATACACTTCTACAGAAGAATAAAACATATATTATTTACCTATTAACACATCCCATTCTAATCGAGGTCGTTTAACCCATAGGGTATTGTATTGTAGGTGGTTCGTTTAGTGTGTACCATCTGGTAAATTTTACTCTCGGGGCTAGTGAAAATTTTACTATCTTTAGTTCTAAGAAACCTTTTGTGAGTTTATTACATTCACAGCAGGGGCGTTATTAAGTACCATATTTTTAATTTGATCAAAATTTACAACCTTCATTGTCTGCGCGTTCAATATAATTCCTTTCACTTTGAAGATAGTTTTTATATTGTTAAGCTAGATGCCTGGTAGCTCTAGTTTTAGTATCGCCACTAAAGAACTCCCTAATAAATGCATTTGGGCCTACAGATTCCAATTCATTTTTAACTTGCCTAAATAATACCCTACTGGTAATTTCGGGCCCCGGGTTGAACCGCGTAAATAAGGCTATCCGTATCCATATCTATGGCATTTTCCTCAACATCTTCTAAGTATTTACACAGCTCTAACCGTGCGTGGCCCATGGTTTATGCCGCAATAAGAACATTTGTGTTTTTCAGAGGCACCTTGACTTCGTCCAAGACGTGCCAAATTAATAGCAGCGCCTCTTCTTCAACCGGTAATACCTGCGCCACCTCTACATTGTTATCTGTTAATTTATCAAAGAATTTCGCAGGCTCGCGTATGATGTCTGTATGGCCCATGTTTTCGTTTTGAGCAAATTTGTGCCAGAAAGAGTTTAGCGCCAGTTTGAAAATGCTCTTACGCGCCTTGTTCTTTTTCCCATTTTCGTAAGATCTAATTTTACACCTTCCTGCATATAATAATCCCGAATGAATTTGTGGTGGTGATTCACCATTGGGGCCAGCCCTGGGCCTCAGTTTTAAGCTTCATAAACAAATTATGTACTCCGTAAAGATGCTTCCTTCCTGTGTCTCTGGGTAATACTGTACCACCCTGTACTCCCAAACCTCGTGCGTCTCCAACAATATGTACCCCAGCACAATAGCTTTGCGCACTTCATCAACTGCCTAAGTACCGGTTAGGGCCCTCTCCTCTTCAGCATAATCACATTCAGTCGACGTGTTCAAGGTCTCTGCACACCGATGACATAGAGGAAACTGTAGCTTCCCGCCACTGCGAGATGGGAGAACGGGGTGGTACAGGTGTTGTGGAAGCAGTACAGTGCATTTCACTATTCCCTCAAACATATCAATAGCAGGACAGTCGACGCCCACATAGATTTTCAAGGGGTAACATATAGGGTATTTTCTCACCTTAGAGTAGAATGGATATAAGGAAATGACATCGACATATTGCACCTCCTCCCCTCCGGCTGTTTTATAATATAATTTCACGGCAGAACAGCGACCACCGTATAGCGTATCCCTCGGTTTGATGGGCTCTTTCTTGCGCATCGGGTGTTCCGACGTAAACTCCGCAATGTGAGGGTTCTCGTGCTATTTTCGCTACCAATCATCCCCCCCCCACACACACACACACATTTCATGGACAATATAGCCTAATTCTCGTAGGCGAGCAATTTTTCTGACAGTATTTTCATACCGCAGCTCGAGTATAATATCCGGGTTGTATATTGGCTTGTTACGCCCCGTTGAATAACACTTAGAGCATCCGTGATAAAAAAACACTGCATACTCCCATAAGTGTATTTGATTATCTATGTAGGCGTGTCCGCCTACTCTGAAAACCCCGTTCAGAACCATTTCTCTACCATTTGCTGCATGCTGAATTGTAATACCAAGTCTTTTTCCTTCATATATTAGCCACTGTATTGCCTCGTCAGATTGATGGTCGGTCTAGCGATACCCATTAATTGGGATAATGCCAATTGTTTTTTCTTTGCGAAAATTACGACGAAACAATAAATTGCATGCCGAGGCTATACTAATCGCTTGACGTTAGATATTTCTTGAAACTCCAGCATAAACTTAATACATGCATTTCTTAGTAGTTCTACATCTAGACGACAGTACCGTATTAGTTCTTCCTTAAAGTGAAATGTCTGCTTTGATAAATACCCGTTATAGATGTGCATTCTTTTTTGCGCTCCTTCCGTAATATTTAGGATCGGTGCTGGGCTCTCATATTGCTGATTATTTTAGTGTTAAAATAGTGGGGAAATACCCCTTATAGTGTGGAATATCGAACACATCCTCTAATTTAGCCAGCGGCATTGGAAAGAAATTTAGGCTGTCGATAAACTAAATATTTACACTCCAAACACAGTATTTTACAGCCTCTCATAATTACTTTAGAGGTCCACTGTTTAGTGGTAATCATTGTACGTAGAATAAAGTGTGCATCATATCCTTTTGCGTTATGCGCAACACATAAAGTTTTATTAACGTCTTTTGGCTTGACGCTTAGATAATCTAGAAAATATACCACACACTTTTTGCCGTTAAAATATTTTCTTTTCTACCACACACACTACATAGTGCATTATCCCCACTATTTACACGCTGATAACACACCTGCTGTGAAACTAGAAGGTTTGGTATGTGTTCGTTCACACCTTCTCTTACCAATTCATCTTGTCTACACTCGATATCGTAAAATATCATTAAACATTTTTTTATATTAATACCGATATAGGTGCTTGGTCGAATATAGCATAAATGGTAGCGAGGCAACATATTCTCGCAGTTTATACAGTGTTTCTCACCACACTGATGGGCGTTCCTATCTGATTTAACGACATAAGCCTTAAGGGATAATTTACAGACTTTTAATTTTGAACATAGCCCCGACTGAGTGTGATGCTGCATACACTCGTCAGCGTAAATCATCGGTTACATACCTTGCAATTTAGAATTCCTATTTTTTTCTACACGGCTGCTGTTTTCGGCATTTACTACATAATGCCGTACAGTGTGCTATATGTCTTTCTTTAGTATTATATTTCATGTGGCACACATCATAGAAATATCTCTATACAACTAAAAGACGCTGTTAAACTCGTAATTACATTATAGTGATTATTTATATAAACGAGATTAATTTTCTTAGGGCCGCCCGATCCTTCAAAAATTGTTTTCTCACCCGTCAGACCATCGTATACCGTAATTGTGTATTCTCGTAAATACTCTTGGAATTTTTTAAGTCCGGTATTCCACCGCCGGCTGTTAGAACAACCACAGCGTTATTACATAGTGTATTTATTTTTATATTTATAAATTTCATCTTTTGATTATAATAAGCCATTCTTTCCTTTTTATTGTCTTTATTATCCACCAATCCCTTACCAACTACAAGACCTTGGGCAAGACAATTACTACCCCTGTTTTTTTAACAATTTCGCTATATTTTTTCATATATTCCGCGTCGCTGGTAAAATTCTGTCTTCGTCGTCCCTCCCCCACAGGTAGCCCAACATGATGGAAATCAATCACAAATTTATCTTGCTGCATAAACACAGTATTAGACTGAACCAATTTTTCTAAAACCAATCAACTATACGAATTCTTCACTCATATTAGATGCGTCTCTGAACGAGAACCAGAACGACCTAGCAGGATTATCAATATTCTACAAAGTTAACCCCACTTGGTGGTGCGGCTCTATATTCGCCATCAGCTTATTTAATAAATTTGCTAACCCCTGACATAACCACGTAATTGTGTTCTCACCCTGTGGGATTGGGGTAGCTGTGCAGTAATCATTCTACCATTTATACGATTTTTTAAAATATTTTCTTATAACTTCGTTAATAATACTATTTTTATTATCGTCCATTTTACTGGGACCCATTTTTTCCTGTAACCTTCAACGTTTAACAAGCTAGAAATGAATAAAAAATATTGACAGTATACTATTTCAGTGTTAGTTTCAATATGCTACTATTAAGTAACTATAAATGGATAGGTTGATTTTTTCAATAATAGCCTATTATCACTATGACACCACCAAATAAATGGGTCGCTGTCTGTTAATAACAACAACAGTGTGCTACTAGTAAGTAACTATAAATGTCTGGGACAAATTTTTAATAATAGTCTATTAATACTTCCCATGCTGCAGAATTACGCTATTAGCAACTTGTCTTTTATTCTCAGAAATACAGCAGCAAATGCGATCTCTGTTTTCCAACCTGTATATTTAAGGTTTAAGGTATATTTAAGAAACAAGAAAAGATGCACACAAAAAAGGCGGAAGTAGGGAGTCAAGATGATAGACTTCCAATCACAGGTGAAGAGAATTTTCAGCCTGAGAAAGCATTAATTGGCAGCTTTGTATTTTCTGTCAGAAAAGACAAGATGCAAAAGACTATCTCAAGTTTTAACACTTGAATGTGCTTCTACTATTCGCAGACTTGCAGACTCCAATGAACCACTTCGATGTCGAATAGGTACAGAAGACCTGATGGCAGTGGAGGCACACTATCATCCAAGCTGTCGAAGGAATGAAGAGAGGGCAATTAAATTGAAAAATACCGTGGAAACTACTGGTACTTCACAGACACTCACTCATGTAAACCCTATATTCTCTGAGTTAGCTACTGAGCTGGAACGAGGATTTCATGTTGGAAACATTTACACAATAAAAGAAATAGCATACAGGTATAGCCAACTGACAAAAGAAAAAACTTGCGTTTCTGTGACAGTTAGTAATAAAGATATGAAGAAAATGCTATCCGAATATTATGGAAACAATATACAATTCCAAAAACAGATTTGCAGAAACCTCCCTCTGTTTGTCTTTCCAAGGAAATTAAGTACAATCGAAGCTGTAGAAGTTGTCATGGCTCAAGATGACTCAAGGATGAATTTTCAAGAAATTATTTCTGATACTAAAAACATACTCTATGCTGGAAATAAAATCCGATCAGACCTTCAATTTATTCGTGGAATTGAGGATTGCAATCAATTAACTTTAAATGCTGAACGCCAATGTTTACCTGAAAGTCTGTGTACGTTTCCCCGGATTCTTCTATCTGATGATGACGATGATGACGATAAAGTTTTTTAAGGTGAATCTCCCACAACCAAAATTGACAGACAAATTGTTTTGCTAGGTCAAGATATTCTTTATGCAGCCTCGAAAGAGAAAAAATTAACTCCAAAACATATTAGCACCGGCCTACTTGTTCATCAAGCAAGCAGATCAAAGCAGCTCATTATCGCACTACATACTGCTGAAAGTTGTGTTTCTTATGATGTAATTCGGCGCAATGACACTTCTATTGCAGAAAAACTGTGGACAGGTTTTTAGAAAATCATGTAGTGATTCCAGAAAATCTCGTACCAAACTAGTTTATCCGGTCTATCCATTCCCTATCCAAAATCTAGTGAGGCGATGCGTTACACAAATTAAATTAGGCACCAATTCATGTTCACCTTTGTCGTGGCATCTAATCGCATCGTCTCAATATCGAAGACTATGTATAAAAAATCTTCGACCTGTTTGGGAGTACTGGACTTAACGTAGCAGACATGTGATTCATCTACATGCATGAAACAACTTTTACAGAAATGTTTCCCGCACACATGTTTCGACTTTTTAATACGGCAATCGAGTTTAACACGACACAGTACACATACCTGGACATGTGTACATATCGATTTACGTTTGCTTTGGTTGCATGTCGATCAAAACAGGTCTGATTGTTAAAAGTACGGTTACACTCGTCACAACAGCGTTTTTTATCATTACTTTCGGTAACGGGATGATACGTCTCGCATAGTTTGCATCTATATTCACACTCATTACAACTAGCCCCTTATAAGGATTAATACAATAGTCACAATGCCCCTTACTACCGAAAACTGCTGATACCCTTTTAATAACATCATAGCCATTGCTCTCATATCATAAAAATATTTCCTTTGATCGATTGGGCAAACGTACATTTTTTTCGTACTGCCGTTTCTTGGAGACACGACCGTACAGAATAATTTGATACCTATCTCAAAAATGCTTTTGAAATTGGTGTATGTCGTCTAAACTCTCCCCATTATCACGGCTTAAATCTTCCGAAATTCTTTACTCGCGCATACTTTTCCTAAAGCTAATGCTCGTGAAAGACAGTCGGGAACAATAACCACTCTAATTATATCCTTCTATAAATAGTCTGCCAATGGTAAATACTTAGCATTTCCACGCCGGTCCTGTTCTCCCCCAGGATCTGTAACATCGACCTGAATGGTGATATTGTCACCCAATAGGAATTCCTGGTTGGAGTTAAGAACATTTTTTATTTTGCGGAGCATACTTTCCACCGTAAGATGTCCCCGTAATTGGAAAGCTATGTAAACTGTCTTTCCGACAGTGCATTTGGAACTCCCACTACTAAATCCGACTTTGGAGGCTGGGTCGATATCCCTAAGCAAATGATCCATGGCAAACTGAAACAGGTTGGTTACAAACTCTTCGGGATCGCGAATGGTTGTTACAACAGGTCTAACACCCCGCAGACGGAAATGAGGATATGGTTTTGCTTTTTATAAATAATAAATTGCGGGTCACGTCCAGCACCATACATCATACACTTAACATGATCTTGCATTTCTCGATGCACTTCAATATCAGTATCATTCGCCGTAACATAGTCACATATATGGGCATCGATATCCGTATCACTACACAGATCACCACTATCCTGTTCCCTGTCACCACTACCACCACTCGAACATGTTTCGAAACCAAAGAATTCGATAGCTTTATATGAAATGAAACCGTCATGGTCCGGTAACAACTCACGATAATAGCTCCATGCCAGTTCTTTACTTTCCACACTTCCGTAGAATCCGTGATACCCCAGATCAAGAATGTTCTGGTCAGTTGCACAACATTGTAAAACAGCTTTATCCTCATTCCAAAAGTAGTACACGAGATGATGCAGTAACATGTCAATATCAGTTTCCTCAGCCTAGAAACCTATAATTTTATAGTAGCACAGAGACCTCCAAAACTCAAAAACAGTTTGATGATCGTCATATCTTTGCATTTCCTACGTAGCGGGCAAAACGTCAATTGGAATTTCCATAACTTGAAATTCACAAGGTTGTTCCACTAATAATAATTGGGACAAGGTGATGTACGTATACTGTTTATACACAATAGTAAGGCAGATCCTTCTACATCAGAACGTACGTCCAAACAGACCCACTATGGCAATGGCCGATAGATATATGACAGGATCGCGGACGCGAAGGAAAGCTATTATATACAACTTTTCTTTGGAGGTACCCTGCGCAGAACACATGCGCACTTGTGTCCTTTAACGTTGATTTCGGAAACTAATATTCTTATGACTAATAGTGTAATCACACCACGGAATAGGTTAATCCAGATTTATAATAGCATCAATTGAACACACAGGACACCTAACACTACAAACTGTGATCCTCACGTTTCTACCACAACGACATTATGCTTGTATCCCACAAACTTACAATTACATATCGTCGCAAACAACAAACAAGGACCCTAATGTAACTACAATTAATTGGCTTACGTTGTGACAGCATAATCCCTATTTGTCCCCTACACGCAGGTTTTCGGATTGTTACATTGCTACAAGCAGTGTCGAGCAATAAAGGAAAAACAGTGTTTTACAAACACGGTTCTTAACATGATACAAGCAGACGCTCAGCGACATAACCAGGGTTATGTTTTAGTACTTTCAAGAGTACGATCAAGATGTCGTCGACGAAAACGACGCAAACGGCCAAAGCCAAGGAACGAGCGAGGGAGACGGGTGACTTAATTTCCAAAATCTACACAGAAGAAGTTGAGCAGCTATTTAACCGTGGGTACGAATTTGTGACGGCGATGCCCAAGCCAACAAGTGCCAGGTGCTCATTACATCCTGTGGGTAGGAAACATTTAGCAATAATATCAGATCCCGATATCTCAGCTGATATCTGCATACCAGAACAGTTTTTGATAACGAACGACGGAGAATTTTTTTTCACGATGACAAACGTTGACCTCAGGATATGCTACTTGTGTTTGCCAGGGCCAAAGGAAGAGGAACCGTAACATCTCCGTCATTTTTTCTTGTTGATGGGATATTCAAAAGCTCCAGTAAATAGTTCGGACAATTCTTCTGCATCCATGCTGATCTGGAAAATTCTTTGGAAGAAACTAATGTCATCCTTGTCGTTTGCGCACTTCTGCCAAACATCCTACGATAGATTATTTACAGCTGTCAAAAGCCATGTGCCTGGTTGGAATCCCGAGTCTGTAGTCATGGATTTTGAAATTGCAGCCATTCAATCAACTCCTTGTTTCCAGCAATAACAATATTCGGTTGCAACAATCACTTCAATCAGTGTATTTGAAGAAAGGTTTAGTAACTCGGCCTAGAGACTGAGTACAAGGAAAACATAGAAATTCGCCTTCAAGTTTGAATGTGTGCTGCACTAGCCCATGTACCACTCCATATGATTGACTATAGCTGGTTACGAATCCAAAAAGACACACCCGAAATGAAATCTGCGACGGTTCTACGACTATTTCGTTGATCAGTGACTTGAAAACAAAACTATTTCAATATATATATGGAACCGTTCTGGTAGACGCCACCGAACCAACAACGTCCCGGAAAGTTGGAACAGGAGGTTAAACAGTTTCTTTTCAAGGACTCATCCGAATGTATACTCGTTAGTTAAGCCTCCGTTACTCGCGCGGGCTACAGGTGTAGCCCGGCTGCTTGTTTTTTGTTCCTAAACAATACATTATAGGAATAAAGAAGTGTGGCCTGTAATACAATTCTTTCAGTTGACCTTCTCGCGTTTCAGTTTGTGTTTTCACTTCAACGTATAAAATTTAGCGTATTATTTGCTGCTGAAATGAGTTGGGCTACACCTGTAACCCGCGCGAATATCTACATCATGATTTGTACTGAACCTGCTATTTATTCTTCAACCGCGTTCGTGTGACAATCAAGAGATTATTCAGTGGTTAGATAAGGTTTATGATGACGATAAACTTGGGGAAGGCGATTGTCATGATGATGAAACAGGTTTGGTTTCTGAAGACGTTAAGGTATGTAATATAGAGAAAGTAGTTGTCAGACTGAAACGGATAAATGATACTTGTACATTTCGGTACAATCTTCATGGACCGAAAATAAGATTCCTTATTACGGATTTTAATGTGGGAATGATAATTCTAACTAGGGAAAACACTTCAAAATATTCGTTCTTAGTCGCATAATATGATTTCTCCCTACAAGTCTTCAGACAAAAGAATACCAAGAGAGGAGCATAAGCAAACACCTATATTGAATCTCATAAAACCTTAAAATTGCCTGATGTTCTGGCCAAGAAAACATTCCAGTGATGCTAAAGAAACGTGCCACATAACTCCTTCGAATCGAAGAGGAAATACTTCAGGATTCGGAACAAGAACAGGTGGGACTGTCTTGTATGGTAGCAGGGTTAGAGAAATGTCATTACGAAACAGTTGTGTATATTGAAGGACAAATATTCTCGAATCATATAACCCTGGTGTGCAAAGAATGCATGGGTTAGTCAAAATTTACACTACACTTTGTTCTTGTCCATGATGGGTAGACCCTATGGAAATGCTAACAATAATAACAATTAGTGTCGTCTGTGAGAGAAAATAGGACACAAATATACAAAAATCCTACTGAGAAAGGATATAGATATATTCAGTGTTCGATTTGTTGTAATTTACGAAGGGGAGATGCTACAACTAATGGTTGCTGGTAAGATTATTACCTGTTTGGGTAGAAATACAAAGATTTTATCCCTGATTGGGATATTCGCGTTCAACTACTGGGGATGAAATCCTATGATACCAGGGAAAATCCCCCGTGGCAAATCGAACATTGGATATATTTTTTTTTATTATTGCTATTTGAGCTATGTACAATTTATAAGTAATAGCTTAAAGTACAGAGTTAATAATAATCAAGTGCTTGGAATTAGAAAATGATTAGTAGCTACTTTCCAAAAATACAATCCTGATCTTTGAATTCAGGATTTCTTTAACCGTGTAAACTTTCAAAATGTGTATTATTAGATTATCTAAAAGGACACATACATGTAACTGCAAAGTTGACCCGAATTATACGTAAACAAGTTTAAAAATAACCTTTTGAACACTTAAAAATAGTTTTTTAACCTCACAAATAATTCACCATGCAGGGAGAGGAAGAAAAAGTGGGCTACACTGGTACCCCCGAGAGTATTCGCGTTACAAAATGTTGCGCGAGTACCGCATGGTTAACACACTCCGAGAAGACGCTGAATACCATGGCTATACTTACGATAGGACAATCCTCAATCTGGAAAGAAATATGAATTACGACTGATAAGATTATAAATGATACCTTGAGCAATCTTGAAGAGAACGGATTTCTTAAAACAATTGCTTATGTTCAGAAATTGTAGTAATCGGCAGGAAAATGTAAATTTGTAAATAATGTACAGTACATACAAATGGACTGTTCCTATTGTAACAAAAAAGAACTGAAAGGAAAAGAACGATGGTCTCCGCTGGAACCAGAACCAGATGACGAGCTTTGGGAAGCGAAAAAAACATTTATGGAGGACGAAGAGAGACTACCTTCACGCGGTGTTCCTTGGAAACGACATGTGACGGTTAAAAATCTCTTAAGGTGCCTCAAAAGTGGTTACCTCTGTCAATAGATTGCAACAGAATTTGCATATGTTTCCCTTGTATTTTTCCCACGAATATTAAACAAGCTTACCTCTTATAAACTACAGCACTTTCAACGAGGGAAGTTGACCCATTATTCTTAAAGGGTTTAATCGTGCTGATTTTTTTTATTTTTGTATTTTCTTCATGGTTTAATTTGCTTAATTAGTTCAGGGCGTATGCAATCCTTTAACAATGGAACTGTTTCAACAAAGAATAAGATAGGTAGAATTAAAAGTCGTCTCGATGAAGCCGTTTAAAGGGTTCTACAGTTTCTTGTCTGAATGTTTGAGCCTTGCATGTTGAAATGTAAGATCTACTTTCGTTTCAAAGTTGTGGAAAGAATACATGGAAAAGATAAGCACATTCTGTTGCCATCTATTTGTAGAGTCAACCGCTTTTGAACCTCCTTAAAACGAACAAAATTGCGAAAGAAAGAAACATGATAGCAATGTGACTAGCAATCAACAGGGCTAAGTGATCCGTGCAAGTGTCACAAGTCAAATTGTAATTCATCCAAGGTCGTTGGGTCTGGGGCAGATTTCCGTGCAACTGTCCCGAACTCAACCAAAACAACCACTTGACTTCTGGCAGGGACGGTATTAAGGGTGGGCCGTGGTGGGCGACCGCCCACCCCCAAAAAGTAGAATAATGAAGGCGACATCCTGTACTTCAAAAGCAATAGGTATTACCTTCGATTGTAATTCTAGCATTCTGTTTAACTCTGCAAAGAACAATGATCTTAAGGCAGATACTTGAAATAATATAATGATGCCAAAAGTCGTGATTAGTGAATAACATTTAAAAAAAACAGTCGTGCTATTGGAAACGCCGGTGTTTGTATTTGTTGCACTGAAGGAAAAGGTATTGCTTTTTAATAAACCGATTGAATGATGAACAGGTCTGGGTAGTATTGTCTATTGTCTCATTTTAGAAAGAAAGAGATGGAGCAGAGTAGTGCTTTGTGTCGGCGCGATAGCTTCTTGAAAAAGGGTTGCAACAATGCAACTTGCAATTGTTTAGAGCAATGTACCGCATGTCTTACAAGTGTAGCATTAAACTATAAACAGATTTGCTTTTAAAACCCCTTATTATAGTAAAGTGGAGTTGATCTCTGTTGCGCTCAGAAGTCTCGGTGGTCGGTGCTTGTTCAGCTAATATGTCGAAAAAACTTATCAGTGATCTTCCTCGTGTTCAAAGAAGCTGGATTTTCAATCCGTTGACGCAAGTGATGATCCTTCTTCTTCAATAGAGAAAAAGACAAAAAATACGATACCTGTGACCACCAGGTTTCGGAATTTGAAGTGTTCAATTTCGAAGGAAGTGAAAATGAACTAGAATCTTGTGATGCTGGAGAGAGCGAAGACGACAGCATTGCTTCTGATGATACGACTAAGGACTTGTCAGTGGAAGCAGACATGAATTTGTGTCAAACCGAAAGCCCTAGTTGTATTACACGTGTCAACGATTTAGCAGAATTTCCATCCGACGAACCCCACCAACAACATTTGCATCATTATCCCACAACAAAATATGGCAACGACAAGCGATCATTCAAAAGTGACTAGTATAAAACATTTCCGTGGATTGAGTACAGTGTGCAGAAAAATGCAACATTTTGTTTTCCTTGTAGAATGTTTTCATTGCCTAACAAAAAGAAAGGGGAGAATGATATATTTACATCAGTTGGTTACAAAAACTGGAAAAGAGCTATGGAGAAGGACTCAGGTTTTCGAAAACACGAAAACAGCGAGCATCACAAATCTTCTCAGATTGCTTGGGCTTCGTTCAAACAAATGAAATCCAAAGGTAGTAATGTATCTGGCGCCACATGTGCAAGTGAAGTGTATGACCGCCAAGCGAGGGAAAACCGTCAGTGCATTGCGCGTCTTGCGGATTTGTTACGCTACACCGCGGTGCAGGGAATTGCAGAGAGGGGAAAAATAGTGAAAATAGGGGGAATTTTCTCGAACTGGTTTCGTTACTTGCTAAGACTGATGAGATCCTACATAAAAAAAATGCTTAATGCTCCAAAAAGCGCAAAATATTTACATAATTCGATCCAGAACAAATTGCTGGCGGCTTTTTTTAAGTTAGCTAAAGAAACAATTAAGGGACAAGTTGAACAGGCAAAATATTATAGTCTAATGATAGATGAATCAAAGGACATACGTAGAGTGAAACAGCTCTCAGTTGTTGTACGATATTACTTTGAAGGGACAGTGCATGAGAGACTCCTTGGTTTTCATCCTGCTGAAAATTTGGATTCCGATTCATTGTATCGGTATGTAAAACAAACTCTGTGCAGTTGTGGTATTCTTCTAGAAAACTGTGTTTGTCAAACATACGATGGAGCCTACGTTTTGAGTGGGCAATCTCGTGGAGTCCAAACACTAATTAAGCAAGAAGTGCCTCAAGCCATTTATATCCATTGTATGAGCCATAGATTAAACCTTGTTATTGTGAATGTGTGTAAAGGTATAACTTACTGCAGAAACTTTTTCGACCTCTTAGAATCTCTGTATGTGTTTCTTAGTGGATCAGTGCCACATGCAAAATTTACTAGGATGCAAGGAAAGTTAGGAATGCAGCAAGTTGTTGAGCCGCAGAGACTAAGTGATATAAGATGGGCTTGTTAGGTAGGATTAAATGTTATTAAATTAAGTTTCCAGTAGTTTTGCAGTGTAGTAGTTACCGTTCTTCTGCGCTCTGTTTCATAGGCGCGTAACACATGTAAAAAGTAGGGGGGCAAAATCGGCCAATAAGGGCAAGGCTAATGAATAATAATAATAATAATAATAATAATAATAATAATAATAATAATAATAATAAAAAAAAATCAATAATAATATCATGGTTTATTATTATTATTGTATAAATCACTTTTGTGTCATTGGCTCTTAGGATAAGCATGGTTTTAAAATCTTTCTTTGTATATGTGGACTGCATCAGTCATTGTTGCTGTTCGCCTCGATCTTCAAGAAAAATTAACAAGAAGTCCCTGCAGTTCTCAAATATCTTCTTTGCGTTGTAGTGATTAGCTATCGAATTCGAATTGCATGTAATCTCATGAGTATAAATACAGGGTGTTAGGTTAATGCGTACAGAAAAATATAAGTGTAGATACCTGATGTCAAAATAAAAAAAGCCCTGTTGAACTTTGGTTTAAAGCCCAGAATTTCTCAGGTGTAGGCTGCTGAAAGCGTGACAAAATGAATTTCAGACGACTATATTTCAAACACTAACACTATCCAATGTTGAAAATACGGCTTAATAAATCACTTAGGAAGCCATACCTATTCTATTTGAAAACGCGTTTCAAAACTGTGATGAACCGACATTAAAGTTAATTGTCGATTCGCCAAGTCATTTCAGGAATTACGTGCGCAGAATCGCACATGAAACACATTTTTAAATAGACCTAGTATGACTTAAGTGATTGATGAAGCCGCATTCTCTACGTTGGATAGTGTTTGAAATATAGGCCTCTGAAATTCATTTTCCTACGCTTTCAGCAGCCTATATATCTCCGAAACCACGAGCTTTTGGCAAAAGTTCAAGTGGGCTCTTTTGTTTGACATCATGTATCTACTATTAATTTTTTGTACGCATTAATCTAACACGCTTTATAGTTGAGACTATATTATTAGGTCCACTTGTTCGAAATAATGAGGTCATTTGAGTGACAAATTTTATCTGTATAAGTAACAATTTAGAAACTACAGTTTCTACATTTATATAATGAATTTAAGAAAATGCTTTGTTCCTCGACGTATAAGAACAACTTAGCTACACGTTGGCCACAGCCATTCACATGAATAAATAAAATGTACTGTGTCTCTCACATTGAAACTCAACCGTACTTGAACAAATGCATTGTTTCTTTTTTCCTTTCTTTCTTAAGACGCAGTGGAAGGTTTTGGAAGGCAAAAATTTGCCATTTTTCTTTTACTATTTTCTCATAAACGAAAAGAGATAATGAAATGTAACTTACCATGAAAATAGATAACGTTATTCTACACCAAAAAAGTTACTTAAGAATAACCTTCAGAGTTGCCATTAGTAGAAATTTCAGTGTTGGCAGAATAAGGTTTTTCAAAGATATCTGGATTAAGGTAGCGAGTAGAAAAATGAAGCCAACGGCATTTCATGACATATTACATTATCTGTCTAATGTGTTGTCTACTTTTCAAATAATACTCTAATTTCGTTTGTAATAAAATATTTTTGACACAAAGATATTAAAACTAAATAAAAGTATTTGAAATTTGAAATTATTTGAATGTTTTCAATTAATCAAATGTTAAAATTTTTACTCGGAATAGTTTATTCTTCTACCTTAGTGTTACTTATGTAGATTAAAGAGCTCCATTTGAAGTGCAGTTCCTGCTTTGGACCAATGTGCGAATTAACGGGAACTTTACAGGGGAGATAAAATTGGGAGGGTGGAAACGTCCACATTGCCATGAAAATAAACAGATTCGAAATAATGTTTATCCTATTGACCTTCCAGTGTCTCCGGTAGATGAGTGGTTATGCTCGTCTCATCGCCTTCTAAGCAAGGGATGATTCCTGTGGGGACAAGTGATTTGGATCCCACTGTAGATCCCGTCCTTAGGACGTTATCATCATTCCATGGAAGGCAATGACAAACCACCATGGGTTCACCTTGCCCAGGGACCTTCGGGTCAAAAGACCTGCCTTCGGGCAGAACTCTACATCATCATCATCATATTTACTTTCCACTAATCGGTCATCGCGCCATGTGAATATTGCTGAGGTATCGTCAGTGATACGGCACAGAAAGTGGCAGCCTCTTATGTACTATCTTCTTATAGTATTATGTATGGCATTAAGTATCTTATGAACCACTAACATTTTTTTACCCGTTTATCTTAGGTTGCAGCTTGTGTGGCTATGAAGAGAACGTTTAGCGCAGTTATTCTAACACTTGCTGAGATAATGAAAATCGCAGTCGCTCTTCTGAAGTAAGACGTCTATTTAGTGAAGCGAATTTTCAGTTTGTGTTCCAACTCAACTTGTTCAAACTTTTTCTTGGAAAGTTGAAAAGATTGTCAGATTATCTACAAAATAAGGAAAGCACACTGGCTGATGCTGTTTTACTTACGAAGGGTGTAGTGGATTATTTTACTGATATTCGAAACACAGTCGAGGAGTTCCAAAAAATTTGGAATGAGTCTTTGGGTATTGCTGAAAATAATGAAATATCTCTAACGGGTCCAATGTCCAGAACACGATCACTGCCCCATCACTTACGTCAGTATATTATGACTGAGTAAATATCTGTTGAGGAAGAAGATATCCAATCCCAAGAAGACTACAGAGTTAGGATATTTCTTCCTGTAATTGACGGAATAATTGCAGAAATGAATAGGCGTTTTACAGAAAACACAGGTAATCTATGTGGAATGATATGCAGTCTTCACCCTAAAAGTGAGTACTTCCTCTCATTTGAGAAAACTGAACCACTTGCACGTCATTATGGATGTAATGTCGATAGTGTAGAGGTGGAACTGAAACTTCTCCCGAAAGTTTTGAAACGTTATGAGGAGGAAAAGCAATGCAAAATTACCTCCGTTTCTCAGTTTACTGAAGTGATGGATCGTTTCAAGATTGCTTTTCATGAAATTCACAAATTTGCCGTAATTGCTGTCACCATTCCTGTATCTAGTTCACCACGTGAGCGTTCTTTCTCGTGCCTTAGACAGGTAAAACATATCTAAGAAATCGAATGGCAAACAGTCGCCTAAGCGTTTCCTTTCAGTAGAAAGGAAACTTGTAATGAATATTGTCGAAGAGGATGTAGTAAACGCATTCGATGCTGGACATAAAAATTGACGCATTGCACTTCATTAAAATGCAGGTATAAAAGTTGATTGTAAGCTTGTTCGTACCATGTGATCAGCCCTTCATATTCTAAAGTACATTGTGGTTTCTTTGGATCATGATGAAGTTTTGTTATTGTTGTCTACTTCTTTATCCAATTTATAATTTATAATTGTTTTCATTTTTTGGTAACTTGAGTTTCAGTTTCAAAGATTTATGTGTATACTTGTAAGGTCTTAATAATTAAACAATCATGCTGTCGCATTTCTCTATTTTTTAGTAACATAAGACTTTGCTGTTGCATATAGAGATCACATCAAAAAATCTAATGTGTACAAATTAGGAATGTGAGAGAAAATATAATAGATTTGTGTTTAGTCTCTTGCTTTCTTGTAATAAATTGTTCAAAGATAAAAATGTTTGCAGTAGCCGATTTTTACCTGTTTTACTTTACCCACTTATTGTGTGTTTCATATTATTAACGAAAGGTAGAGTATCATCTGTTAGCCTGTGTTGTTTGAACCTTCTTTTGTTTCTATAATATTCATTCGCATTCTTGGAGGGAGAGGAGGTAACCATTTAAAGAATTAAGCTGTCTTGAACTCCATCGACTACACACCGTCATTACTGTAAAAAAAAACTGGTGGTGTAGAAGTAGCGTATCTGCCACGCAGCATTCGGTAGGTCGAGCGTGGGCACGAACTCCCGCAGCCCTTCCTAAGTCTTGGATTTCTTCAGTCCCACCAGGCAAATGCCGGGATTGTAAGTCCAGAAAAGTTACTTTCCACATCCTTGTCCTTCCCCCATTTTGGTCTGAGCCTTAGCTAACTAAAGGCTATAAAACTTAAAATCTAATTATTTTCAAAAAATGCTAAATTGACCAGTTCTCATTTTCATTGTCTCATCTCATTGTCCACCCACCCAGAAACTAGGCCCGCCTCCCTCTGCCCACCCCATCAAGCGTTTCTGGCGCCGTCCCTGACTTCTTGAGAACTTAAAAATATTGTAATGGGATGTGGTTCATTGGGTCAGTATGTCGACTTGACTACAATGTAAACAAACCACAGACAATAAACATTACATAATGCTGAATAAGCGTCCACAAGAAGCAGACGACACCAACACCAAGCGGTAAGACTTGGAAACACTAAAAATACGCCCACAAAAAGGGATATAAAAGGCCAGACCTTAGAAGTTATCACTTCTTCGCTCTGAAAAGTGGTCACCTCTACCTACCTGACTTGGACTGGAGTCAGGACTCTCTCCTAACCCCCGACTTGCACTGGAGTCGGTATACCGATATCTTGCTAATTTGGACTGGAGTTAGTATCCATTCTCTAAGCACTCTCCTTTCCAAAGACCTAAGTCGAAGTTATTTTTGCAAAAGAGGTGAACCACTAGTCTCATCATTACAGAGCCCGCGTTCGGGACGCTCTGGTTAACAACTGTAAATTAATAATATGTCATATTATATTGGAACTTTTTGTAATAAAATTGTGTCGGTAAAACGTCAATAAGTGTTTGCTCTATTATTTCTTAAATTCAACCACTATAATAAACGATCTTTGGTCAAAAGGACTCTACCAGATTTACATCGTATATCTTGAAGACTGTGCTATCACGTCGTATACGATCCTGTTGTTACATTACTAAATAACAACCAAATTAATCATTACTAGGTTGATCGCCAGATTTCTAGCAGCAATAATCATTACGATATCCTTTTTCATCTTTTTATGATTACTTTCCTGTGCTTCTCCTACTGGAGACTAAAAATATTCTGCTAGCATAATATTAGACAATGATATTATAATCTTGTGTTCTTTAATTGTGCATCGGAGATATTGTGTTTTATTGAGTAACCTCCAAATATAAGTCCATTATCGTAATTAACTTACCTCAATGATCATCTTATCTACTTCGTGCTTTGTCAAGTTCCACAACTGGTATGAATCTCTAACCTTCTTCCCTAACAGCTTGGATTGTTCAACATGATTGAGTGTGGAATTATTTTGTATCCTGGGACTCTGTTCCAACCTCATCACAGCACTAATATTATACGGATTCTTATTACAGAATGTCAATACTGGAAATGTTAGAGAGGCATTGTGCACTACTCGCACATTCACATTAACAGGCACACTGAGATACAACATTACACGATTACACAACTGACTAATCATGAGTCCAAGACATATGAAAATTATGATCACCCACATGAACTTCCGTACTTTTGGAGAGTTCGGATCGAACACGGCCGGAACACCGATGACACTCATCTCCTTTAATGTTCTCCATTTCTTGCACCGCTTGATGGACCTGAAGAGACAAGAAGTAGCGAATATTATATTATTTGAAAAAAAAAAGAGAATTTTTGTTTAAGTATAACCAAAAATTTTAAAATGGCAATTGCAGTGCTTTATCTAGCACTTAAAATTATGGGAATGTATTTCGGTTAGTTATGTCATGATTTCTATCACTCTTTCTAATGGAGAAATTTGATATTTAGGAATATAAGCGTGACACTACGTCGTGTTAAAGTATTTTAAAATAAGACAACAGAAAGAATAAAGGAAAGGATCATTCATTTTTTGATTGTAAAATGAAATTTAAGGTTTTATATAAAATAAGGTCCCAACATTTTCTTTTTGAGATATTATTCTGGGCTTCTCACTTTTTGATCTGATGATCGTGCGAGCTCTAACGCGCTATTCTAAAATTTCATTATAGACCTTATCGGTTGATTGAGATTAATTACCATTTTTTTTATATAATTCGATAGTCTGCTTTACAGGAAATGGAACATTTTGTAAAACCTGGAACCAGCGAAGACAACGTGTTTGGTCCAAAATCGTTCGGATTAATTAGTAACGGAATTGTTTACCGATATCCCAAAATGAAAAGAAAAAAATAAGGTAAAGTGACAACTTTTTGCATGCTCTTTTCGGGGAAACCTAAAATTTGACACATATTATTCCCCTCTCGCTCCCGCTCTTTCTCCATATATATATATACAGGGTGTCCATAAAGTCCGTTGCCACCCCGAAGATCTTCGAAACGACTGGGAATATGAGCAAACGCAAAAACACGTCCTTCATTATTTTGAGGGACTTGAATTTTGAGCTATAAAAGTACCACCCCAGACCCCCAAATTGGGGTACGGGGGTCACCTTGAAAATTTCAAATGGCAAATGTTCTCCAGTAATATATCGTTTGAAAGGTCTCGACAAAAGAAATATTTTGCCGAAAGTTTCAAGTCGCTATATTGACCCCATCCAAAATGGCGGCGGTCACATTTCGTGTCCATAAAGTTCGTTGCTACCCTGTGTATCTTCAAAACGACTAGGAATATAAAAAGAAACACGTCCTTCATTATTTTAAGGGGCTAACATTTTTAGCTATAAAGTTCCACTCCGTGTCCCCTAGGGGAAGTAAACGGAGGTCAGGGTCTACGTAAAATTGTCAAATGACAAATGTGGTCGAGTGATACCTAGTGTCAACGGGTTTGATACAAGACATAATTTGATAAAACCTTAAAATTTAAAATTGTTCCGTATTCCAAATGGCAGTAAGATGAAAGTTCTAAAACGAAACTTCTGTTCTTCACTTAGACAGCAAGAGGTCTAGAAGCTACTCTTCACAGCAAAATCTGTATCTAACTGTTGTTTTCATGATTCTTTTCGAAGTTATAACATACCCACAAGTAAGTTGCTATGTTAGTCCCATAGTTTTGTAATGCTAGGAACATTTCGAAACATTTTCTTTTTTTATTCTTTAATTTTCTTTATGAGAGTTTGCTGATGGATGTAAATTGTCAATGTTGTTAAGAGGTTACAAATTGCTGATAATGAGTTTTGCAGCGTGTTAATACGTACATATGCCTTAACCACTAAATAGTTTCTACATGTTGAGCCTATAAATAAGTAACTTCAACGCGTGTATCTCGGAAACTTTAATCAGCAAAGTGTAACTGGAAAGGCACTATTTAGTGGTTAAGGTATATGAACGAAGGAACACGCTGGAAAACTCATTGTTAGCAATTTATAACCTCTTCACCACATTGACAATTTACATTCAACAGCAAGCTCTCATAAAGAAAATTAAAGAAAAAGAAAATGTTCGAAATGTTCCTAGCATTAAAAAACTACGGGACTAACTTAGCAGCTAACTTGGGGGTATGTTAGAACTTCGAAAAGAATCATGACAACAATAGTTAGATACAGATTTTGCTGTGAAGAGTAACTTCTAGACCTCTTGCTGCCTGAGTGAAGAATAAAAGTTTCGTTTTAGAACTTTCATCTTACTGCCATTTGGAATATGGAACAATTTGAAATTTTAATGTTCCCCAAATTATTTCTTGTGTCAAACCCATTTACACTAGGTATCACTCGATCACTTTTGTGATCTGACATTTGCACGTAGACCCTGACCTCCGTTTACTCCCCTAGGGAACACGGAATGGAACTTTTATAGCTAAAATGTTAGCCCCTTAAAATAATGAAGGACGTGTTTTTTCGGCTTTTTACATTCCCAGTCGTTTTGAAGATACACAGGGTAGCAACGGACTTTATGGACACGAAATGTGACCGCCGCCATTTTGGATGGGGTCAACATGGTGACTTGAAACTTACGGCAAAATATTTCTTTTGTCGAGACCGTTCAAACGATATATTACTCGACCCGCTTTGCCATTTGAAATTTTCAAGTTGTCAGACCCCAGACCTCCGTACCTCAATTTGGGTACGCTGCGTACTTTTCGCTGGCGCCATCTCTTAGTTAAACCGGAAACTTTTTATGCATACATCTGGTACTTAATTCGTATCAGAGAATAGTCAGGATAGTCAGAGCCTTCTATTTTCTACATACGTCCTTAGTTATAATTGTTGGGATTATAAGAAAGTCTATAATTCACATAGTTGTTAGGCTGAACAATATTTCAAGCAAAAAGTCAAATTAAGCATTATTTACTTATGTTGTTATTGGCTAAAAGAAAAGTATGATTCTTTTATTATCATTCATAGGTACCAACAATAAGTAGAGATATAATGCATTGTAAATCTCGTGATTATTTATGAAGGATTGAATTCCGAAATAATGTATGAATTGTGATCTTCTAGTGTAGAGGATCTTCGTGTCTGTGTGTTTGCTTGTAACGAAGAAGGACGTTCTGCTGAAGATAAAGTGGAAATAATATTTATATTTGGAGAATGTGGATGTAACTACCCTGCGACTGCTCGATGATTTAACGAGTTGTACTCTGAGTGACCTAATGTAAGGCATCAGTATGTGTGTCGCCTTGTTAACAAATTTCGTGAAATCCAAAGCGTGAAAGACGGAACACGCTCAGGACGACTAAAGATAGATAAGAACAGAAGTTATTGGACACGTCACTGCAAACCCTAAAATATCATTAACATAAATAAAGACAGAAAGTAATATTCCGCGCAGTTAAATTCATAAAGTCCTTAAAACATATAAATTTGAGCCTTATAAAATGCATATGCGCAAGAATTAGCCGATGAGAATAGAAGACTTTAGTTTTGTGAAATTATGGTGCGAAAGATTAACGAAAATGAGAACTTCTTGAAGCAAACATGTTTCAGTGACGAGAGCTAATTCCCCCTGAATGGGTGTGTTTATAAACGTAATGATCAATTACGGGATGAATCAAATCCACATATTCTTAGCCAAAAAAAGAGTGAACGTGTGCGCTGGTATTTAGGCAACCACATAAATAGCAACCACGTATTTAGGACCTTTCTTTATTCATGGTAATTTAACGGGTGATAAGAACTTGGAGCTTCTACGGGACACAGTAGACTGTGTCATAACTGATCTCGTAGAAAATACTGTCGATGAAAACGGGGTGAGTGAATTTGATGCCGATAATATAATTTTTCAGCAAGATGGATGCCCCGCACATTATTACCAGGAGGTACGTGCATATTTTAACAAAAAGTACCCTAATCGGTGGATACGCCATTGTGGTTCAATCGAATGGCCAGCACGATCGCCTGATCTAGCTCCCAATGAACATTTTCTTTGAGATTACCTAAAATCTGTTGTTTACAGAACAGTACCTACTAGCATCGATGATCTGAAACATAGAACCATTGTAGCTTGTCATGAAATTCCAGCGCAAACTTTCATACAAGTAGGCAGGGAATTTCACAACTGTCTATTCTACTGTCAGGGAGTGAATAGCGCTCATTTTGAACATCTTATAAAATAAGGTATGGAATGACCCTAATGCCATCGGCCAGGCTTTACAATAGCGTCTCTGCTATCCTTTGAAATTTTCTTGTTTTATGGATATTTTCATTCACTTGTGGAGATATTTATTTACTTTCTTTTTCTTCTTTTCTCGTTATTTATACAAGTTCTTATCTACTCAGGAAAATAATTGATATGACGTTGAGCTGTGATGATGTAATGTTTCTTTTAATAATTTCATAATTCAATTTGAAAATAATTTTATACCGTTTGCTGGATTTCTTGGACATTGAATACTGCTTTAAAAGATTTGTTCTTTCCTTTGTATTGCTGTAATGTTACTATTCACAGATGGAGATAATCGTTTATTGTTTCTGGCTGATATGTGTTGAAACTACAGGTCGAAGGTGACTCTAAATGTTTTCATGCTTACTCAGTTGCTTCTCCAGATTGTTTTCAAATACATAACGTTACACGTATTGGAGGTAAAGAAAGTTTTGCAAGACAAAACAGGGTCAGCTTCTATTAGAGTATGTTATAGATGTGGTAAGTTCCACGAGAATTTCAGTAATTGTCCTGCTAAGATCATTAAGTGCTTTTTTGTCTGCAAACTGGACATCTATCTAATGTCTATAGAACTAAACAAAGGCATAGGCTATTGGCAAATAGAAATTGTCATAAATCACCAGAAAAACAAGTAAAAGATACATCAAACATAATGTCAGTTTTCGTAGAGGGTTGTTTAACTATTTTAACTAATGATTCTGAGAAGGAACACTGTTAAGTTTGGATGTTCAAATATTAATCAACCTGTACAGTGCATGGTTAATACAGGAATTCCATGTAACATAATGTTTGTTTCGTCATTAGTGCAACTAAATGACATACATTTATCCAAACAAATAGCTTTGTTAAATGGAACAAAATTGGAACCAATAGAAACAACTACATTAGGATAAAATTACCAAAATTATGTTCACAATATTATATTTCACATAGTGGCATTTAATTTAAACACTATCATGTTGGGACGAGTAGGACTAACTCAAATGTATAAGAATTGGAATAATATCTTTGACAGACAGATGATTGATTTTAACATGCAAACGGAATTTTAGAATATTTTCAATACCATATTATTTTAATTTATTCATACAGGCTCTTTAATTTCTGAGGAAGATACTTCAGTAGGCAGTCATGAATCATCTTACATGTTTAGATGGTAGTGCATGCAACTGACGCAATACCCGATAATACTGACCACACTTCTCTAAATTTAACTACATGTGCAGTTTTTTCACATATTCAATACTATCCGTTCTCTAAAACTAATTACGCTGAAGGAACTCATGGGTTTCCATTTACACAAGCATGGGGACTTCTAATCAGTACCCAACCTCGAAGATGATAAGATCTCAAAACAACGGTCATGAAAAAATAAATCCGATAGACTAACACTGTTACACACAACAAGCAATGCGCTTTCTTCTGCCTGACTAAACTACCAGTGTATAATGTTTATTTTCGAATTTTGATTTCCCTCTTCCCTACCATTTTGTATCAGGACAATTCAGTATGCCCAAAGTTCTAAAAAAATCTTTTCTGCAACCTATCAAACAGAATCCCGTTATCCATTTGAAATTTTATGTTAGACCGTCTACCATATAGAAGACCAAGCTAAGTAGAAATCGGTCGGGAACGACGGAAATTCAAGATGGCGGCGGTGATGACGTAATCTAGCATGGCGTCTTAAAAACTCCACCACGTGACAGAGGTCATTGACCTACGATATTGCCGCGCCGGCGTGGGATGTTGTAGTGTGGGAGCAAGTCAGAAGAAGATTTTTGACGCCACAAGGTCATTGACGGGATGCAGGATATCACTTGTTAATGACGTCATGGCGTGGGTGAAAGTTTTGAATATACATAGAGGGCAGTAGTGTTGAATGTATCATTATAAAGAGAGGTGGGCTTCAGTCATGGCAGTGCAGCAGCAGCAAGATGTAGTACGTCCTGTTGACTTGGGAGTAGAAGATGTGGAGGACTTTGATAAGACATTGGTGTTACTTGATAGCAGTTATGAAGAAGAAAATAAAAAAACATACAATCTGTAGTTCGTTACGATCTAAAGTAAAGACCAAGCCATCATTATTATCTTCCTATTCATTCGTAAAAGAAGAGGATGACGACGACGATATTAGGGAGGTATATTTGTCATTAGCTCCAAAGTTAGAGAAAGCAGCATGTGTTGGAGGGAGCTGAATATCCTGTAAAGAAGCGTTTGTGTTTTAAAAGTAGTGGAGTAAAGTAGTCATCAAGAACAGCAGCAGCGGCAGGAATAGCTCCACCACTATTAGGAGCAGCAACAGCAGTAGCATCAGCACCATCACCAGCACCAGGAGCGGCAGGAGGGAGTTGAGTAGTGAAAAGTGTATTCGACCAGACTGACATAAGTGGAATCCTAAAAGTTCTTCGATCTGTGAAGGACGTTTTAATGAGGAAAATAATCAAACTGCACGCGACTGTTTAGGATATATGAAACCAAATGAACTAGTAACTGGAGAAGAAACTGAAAAACATTTTCGTAAATGTGTATGGCAAGTGATTTTAAAACCTTCAACAGAGAAAGAACTCTACACTATATATAAGCAAGATCATGCTGAACTGAGTAGTAT
>JAGDQP010005196.1:0-13660 GCA_022664845.1 Lepisma saccharinum
CATTGGACATTCCATCATAGTTATAGGCCTACGCGTAGCACTGTTCGTGTCATGCACTTAGTACATTTGGCCCAATGGTAGCCATTTTCGGAATAGGGTTCAGATGGATACAAAGCACCTATCCCTGACTGTGATAACGGGTGCGATATCAATAGCATCAACCGCAATGCAAACGCATCCCGCAAAATGATCTTTACCTCATTATAAGCACGTTCTAGGACACCTTCTAGTCGAGAAAGTGAACCCCTCCCATCTACAAACCCTTGTAAACGCCTCCCGGAGCTATCTTTATATGGCCTTTTCTGAAGTGAACGTTTAATATTAAGGCAACAGGCAAATATAACTCAGTATCTGGACGCCAGTAAGCGATTTTCAAGGCATCACATCTCCTTTCTTCATCCTCTCAGCCACCGTACTTACTACAGGGCTACCACTCTGGTATATCAGATTCACCAAAAATGGTCCCAAATGATTGTCCAAAAATACCCATAATTAACTTATCTAGTTTGTGTGGTGATGCATTGCGATATTACTATAAGATGAACATTTTACTGGGTCATGAACGACGTTCTCCCACGTACGGCTACCTGAGACAAAATACAGTGCATTATAAAGATAACCAAGAAAGTTTTGTCTCTTTCCGTGGAGGTCTGTGTTCAATTGGCCCGCACATCATGAGTTGAATGCGAATGGAGATCAGGCAAAAGTGACAGTTGTTGGTGTGGGTATAGCGAACATGCTACCTGGTTTTGGCAGTTCAGTTACACCGTGAACGTGCGGAAGGACAGAGTGAACATGGGATCTCCACAGAGCGTCATAAGGGCGTGTATACTGTACGAGTTCAAACTGGGGTCAAACGCAGCTGCAGCGGGACGGAAGATACGCCATTCCTTTGGTGAGAGTGTTGTGACTACGCGGACAGTGCAGCGGTGGTTTACCAAGTTTAAGGACGGGGACGAAACACTCGAAGACTCACCACGTGCTGGAAGACCAACACAGGTACCAACTGAATATCTTCAGGCAGCAATTGAGGCGAACAGTGTCCAGACATGCGAGGAACTGGGACTACAATTCAGTGTGAGTGGAGAAACCATTCGGTAGCACCTCCATCAACTTTGGAAGCACTACAAGTTGGGTCGATGGGTTCCACATGATTTGACTCTCTTGATCAGAAGGCAAGGCGAGCAGACAGTTGTGTTTCTTTGCTGTATCGTCTGAGGAAGGATCCATTTCTGGACAGGGTGTTGACATGTAATGATAAGTGTGTCCTGTACAAAGCTCCACGGCGCCGTCCTCATTGGTTAGCATCCCATGAACCGGTTCCAAACAGACGCAACCAGCTCTGCAACACAAGCAGGCCCTTCTGTGTGTTTGGTGGACTGCTCGCGGCATAGTGCATCGGGAACTGCTACCAGTTGGTCAGAGCATCAATGTAACTGTGTACTGTCAGCAGTTGAGCCGTGTTCAAGAAAAACTCAAAATTCTGGAGCCAGCACTTCTTAATCACAAAGGGGTCCTCCTGTTACAGGACAACTCTAAGCCCCATGTGGCTAGGATGACCCGGGACACCATTCTACGCCATGGATGGGAAATACTATTGCATCCGCCATACTTCCCGGACATTGCACCGGCCGATTTTCACCTGTTCCATTCCTTCAACTATCACCTTATAGGACGCCAGTTCAAATCCCTAGGAGAGGTGCAAAATGCACTTGATAACTTCCTCGCCTCACGGCCCACCAAGTTCTACCGCGATAGAAACCACGTAATTTCAGAACGTTGGCAGAAGGTCGTCGATGCTGATGGGGACTATTTTTGATCATCCAGGTACGTCTTAGTTGACATCCCGATGTTCGAAAGTGGTGGGTGAAAAAGTTACAGAACTTTCTTGCTTACCTTATATATGTGAGTGTATATATTTGTCCTTTATGAAAAAGAAAACTACATTTGCTTCTTTTTAAAAAAAGACAGCAGCAAGAACTTTCGAAATCAATCTCTGGACTGTTTCATTCGAGGTAAAAGACGTCCGAAATATTTTTCTATTGCTCTTTTTATCTTCTCTCTCCGTTTGTTTTGTCGTTCACAAATGCGAGAAATGATGATTACAAGCTAAAACAGACACTGCCACTTTTATCGTGAACTAGTGCTACTTTTTTTTCAAAATATTGTAATAATCGTATTTTTTTTTATATGTCAGTGCTATGCATGCCATACCCAACTTACTTTGAACAACATAATAATATAACGTCTTCCACAAACAATATATTCCGTGCTTGCTAACACGAGGAGTCTGCGATGCTATATGCCCGTATAATTTATGTGGGCTTCGCAACCTTTCACAGGTTGCGTGATACATGTTTTAATTTATTAAAAACATGTTTTATTATTATTTTATGGAATAAGGAAACATCTTTAATCATGTGCGATGTAAAATTAAATTCTTGTGAAAGATCTCATGTTTGTAAAAATAAATTATAAATATTATGATATTTATCATGTTGTAATCAGGCTTGTTTTACAAATAATAATAAATATTATATCATCCTTTTTGCCTTTGTTTCTGCGCAGAGGAATAAACAGAAATAAAGTAGATATTATTGGGTTAGTGAAATAAAACTCACTTTTAATGAAACACTTGTAAGTACGCCACTACTCGCAACGGCAGACACGGAGGAATGCGAGAAACCAGGAAAGCATTCCAAGGAATATTGCGTTTGAAATACATAACGGTGGCATGAGTCTACTGCACTCTGATACCAGCAAACAATCATCGACTCTTCTTGTCAGACTGGTTGCTTAGGGAAAGAAGGTAAGTTTCCAGTTTGAACACTTGGCCCTGATCATTCCAATACCAAAGCAACTCATTAGGCAATAAGTTTGCGTCGCTTTTACAAAAGGACGCCAGCTGTGCCTGCTTAAGAGTTCAGCTATCATGTCGCCACCGCTAAGAAGATTCAGGGTTCGAAGCCCGTGTCTGGCCACCGGTTTTCCTCTACTTGGTAAATGATACCTTGTTTGTTATGTTTGGCGTTGTTATTGAGATTGCGAATTCTTGTTCCCAATCAGCCTTTGATTAGACCTACGTAACACACTGAGTCAATAACCCCCTTTGGAGGGGGATGTCTGTATGTGTATCTTTAAAAAAGGGTTCGTGATAGCCCTGTTCAGCATATCCCTGTGAATTACATTGGCCAACGTTCAAAATGCCCAATATTTGATTGCTACTATCAAAAACCATAACACATCTGCATGCCTTAATTTACCAAAGTCATCAAAACGTAATCCTTGTTGAGACAGCCATCTGCGTCTGTACTTGTAAAAGCAAGCCATATTCTCAACCTATACATCGGGAAACGATGATAACACTCACACATTCTAATACCTCTACAACTGCGAGTAATTGACGATCTTAGATCCAGTGCGCTTTTAAGAAATTGTTCTACGTAAAAGTTATCCATTCTTGAGAGATGATATTCTTACGTAAATCATAAGTTAATCATTTCTGGACAATATTGAATTTAATATAAGCCCTGGTTACACGAAATTGTATTGGTTTTTAAAATGACTTCAATTCACTTATTCGAACTAAATTTGAAATATAGAATTTAGAAAATATATAAATGTATCTTCTCAATTCGCATTATACGCCTTTAAATAAGATATTTGAAGAACAATAAGAGAAGATCTTGGTAGTGTTTTTTTTTTCTTAACAGAACATTTCTTATACTTACAATTTCTTTAAAACTACAAACATTTCCCTTTGTTCAACTTGACGATCAAAACATGAAAAATGCCCCCAAAGTCTCTCATGGGATACTGGTGGAATATAGTTTCATATCTCCTTAAGAGTTCAAAATATCTCTACCAAGAAAAGATTTTTCCAAAGAAAGTGTGCTTAGCTACAAGTTCTTTCTCACTCTGATACTTTGCTTCAGTCATACTCTTTTACAAGTTTCCATGAGGCTAAAATTAATGCTAATAATTGAAGAAGATTTAAATTTGAAATATCGGAATATGCAGAGTTCGCCATATGCACAGTTTATATTTTTGCTAAAGGTTAGGAAGGAGAAAGACCACGTTTTTTTTTCATCGAGCGAATTAGACAATAAAAATACGTATATTGCATTGTAAGACTGCCGTTCATTGAACATAGATATTATTTTGCTGCGAAGTGTGCCTTAAAATCTTTTTTTTGTTAAAGACAAATGTTAACCTTGGAATATCACGGTCAGGATTGGCAGCGCAGAGATCGTTGTGAAGACCTTTCAGATGTTAAGCCAACTCTCCCCAAAATGAGTTACGGCTATTCAATTCCCCTGCTTATGAAGTTACAAAATCCCTAGTTAAAAGCACCTGTGTCTCCGACAGGAGTGTTACTAGCGTATTATTAATATATTACTGGGATATACATCAGCCCATTTTACGTCTAGATATCTACCGCAGCATAAAAGAGTAGATTGAGTTCAGAAAAGGATTCTTTAACTAAATTACCTCTTAACATAACAACTTAAGTTCTATTGATTTTTTTTGGGCTACATATTCTTAAAATTACAGTACGATTTTACTTAACTTATTTAAAAGTATAATTACGTGAAACATTGCAATTATTATTATTCTCTTACGTGAAATTGTTCTCCTACTTATCCTGTAGTTGAATCTCTAGGTTATCGCTGAACGTCTTAATTAATGTACACAACGTTCCTTTATATGAAGAACCACCTTTACTATCTAAATATCTCAGGGCGTCTCTAGATCCGATACTTTGGGTTTGCTACACAATGGAAATAAATTTGTGACCAACCTTAGTGACCCAAATCTATGGCTATATCAGTTTTACGAATTGGTGACAGAGTTAATTATTATCAGATACTTCGGACCTCAGGCTGACTTAAGCTGCACTTACACTTTTTTTTTCGACGACGGGGTTCGCAAAAAATGTTTTTTTTTTCTTTACTCGTCGTTTCGCTGAAAGTTCAGGATCGCTATGTTTTTCAACAAACTGCACTCAGAATCACTTTCTTTCACACTTGACTCAACACATTGCACATCATTCATTTTTTGTAGAATACAAGCAAAATCCTTGGAAGGACAGTCGCTCGGTGAAACAGGTGTAAGAGAGGAGGTGGTGAGAGTCGTGTGCCGGGGCTGGCAAAACCGTAGAAAAACTGGAGGTATCGTGTGCAATCTCACCTTGTCCAGTAACGATGACTTTCTCTATATTTTACTGAAGTGATGTAGTGGAAAAGGAAAGCGCGTCAAATGACTTAACTTCTTTTTGTTTATTCACAGAAGAAATGATTGAAGCACTAATTCTGGGAAACACTTCTAATAATAATGTAAGTTTTCGTGTTTTATCTGTGTCAAACTGATAAGGTTTCTGGGGAGCTTTAACTTTTGCACTATGTGGGTTAACATGCCAGCATTTAGCTGCAAGATGATTATCCTCATTACATGCTTTAGGTCGATCTGACGACAGATTCTGAATCGGATGACTACATAATTCAACATAACTAGGCAATGATTTGTAGGGTTTTGTAAACACAATTAACTGCCGTTCGAAATAAATTGGGTACCTATGACTGTTAAGAAAAGACAAAGGAATAATGCCCTGGATGTGACCAAACGGTTGGAAAACATGTTGAGCTTGTTGACCAGTTATTTCAGAAGGAATTATTGAAACAAGTGCCGTAACTTTACTGACACATTCTACATCTAAATTGAGTACATATCCGATACTATTTTCAACATATGTAAATTTGTCGTTATGTTGTAATAATGTTTGTTCGAGAATAGTTTTACTCATTAACTTGATGAAAATATGTTTCTTGTAACTGTTTTAATTGACATTACTTGTTCCGAACAAAATCGATATTGTTAGAATATACTTTCATGTAGGGTTATGGTATTGGGTCGAAATTCTAATGGGTGCGCATCAATGACTAAATTATTTTCACTTTTAATTTATTGCATTGCAATAGCAAAGTGTATAAAACCTGTATAATACTATAGAGGATATAGAGTTGAAATAACTCTACACTATCACTGAGGGCTAGGACCTATTCCAGTTCACTGCGCCACAGGCGATAAGACAACCTTCTCGTCTTGACGCACAACAAGAACTGACGTCCGACTTGGTTGACTTGGCTAAATCGCCAGACAGAAAAGAAACTAGATGAAACGTTTTCAGTGAACACATGCATGTTGCTGAACCCCCAAAAGCAAAGTAAGTTACTTGCACGACTTATCCCATAGTTTAATCACTTCCGATTTGTCAATTGAGAACGAGAATTGCCATTCATTGAGAATATTATATTTCTATGGAAGCAAACAAGATGGCGACAGCCAAACACTTGAGCAAAATTACTGCTTTCTTATCGTAACAAAATGTTAAATGCTGCACTTGCTTTCATAGAAATTGAACATCATACTCTCAACAAAAGGTGATTGTGATCCCAAATTGACCAATGGAAAAGTTATTAAATCATGGCGCAAGTCATGAGAGTAACTTTGTTTGTGTTTGGCGTTCAGCAACATTTTTTAACATCTATTTTGTTTCCATCTAGTGATTTTTATTCGTTTGGCGGTTTAGCGAAGCCAGTAAGACGTTCGAAGTTCGCAGTTAGGTGGCGTGGTAGGAGGTAATGCATCGACTTCGCTCCATCGCGAATTTTGTGTGGTGGTCGTGCAATGAACATCCGGTGGTTTTGACTTTTGATAATTGGTGGTGTTTTTCTGTGATATTCTTGTGGTGATATGAGTTTCTCTAATTTTGAACGCCGAACCTTGAAAGTAGGCTTCAGTGCTTTAAACCAACGACCTAACTTAAGCAAAGTACACGAAGAAATTTACATTCAAATTGGAGTGGAAGAGAACGACGTGGAGACTTTGAAACTTAGTTATTACAAAAAAAACTCTTCTTAAAGGTTTAACGACAAGAATTGGTGCAAGAATTAATAGTAACATGTAATGGAGAATTAAAATGTATAGTTGATTATACTATATATATATATTCCCAGTGACAGAATAAGTCCAGCAGTTATTTCTTTTGTTATATAAAGTGAACCTCCAGAGATTCCATATACGTATTTACAGGAACAATTAGAGTCTTACGTCCGTGTGAGACATGTACAACAAAGCTATCATCGTTCTTATCGTTATAGGATGTACAAAGGCAGAAGGATAATATACTTTGTAAACGTTAAAACCTCAATCCAAGGCTACTTCAAAAAGGCCCATACAATTTGCAGATTCTCCCAAATGATTACATATCCCATGTTTATTAATATAGTAAAAGAAAAAACTCAGCGCGAAACATATTTTCATGTATTGTTTTTTTTTGAGTTTCCAACACAGTTAGATAAGGTGCTTTGACCACGAGACAGCTTGAGTAAGGAAACGATGGGAGAAGAAACACGGCAACCTGTCGAGTGCATGATTTTGCCCGAGGTTAGCGAATTGAACGAAAATACAGTGTATCTACATGATAGTGAAAGTAATCACAAAATCGTCACAAGCTGAAATTCATGATGTTGATACAGCGGAGTTAGAGGGGGGCCAGTGGAGAATACAGGGATTGAGGGTAGTAACGACGATTGTGTAACAGCAAGTGATAGTGGGTCTTTGATAGAGGCTAACGAAGAAGAAGAAGCAAGTGTGCGGGATCCTACTCCTAATAATAATGGCGAGAACGTTGACCGAGTACAGCCGACACGGCAATACAAAGTGTTAAAACTAAGAAATTAACTATGTCTGACTATACAATGATCCAAATAAATATGAAATGGAATGTTCCGTTGTACTTTCGGAAATCTTATTGGTGGCGCATAAATGCTGATTTTGTAGTCGAACCAGACTTTTGTCAATTTACATCAGACTACAAATAGTTATACCGGAAAAAGTGGTGATGAATGGAAAGTCTGGCGTCGAAAAAATATATTTCTTCATGAATATAAATTATACACACGAGTGCATTATAAAGATAAAAAAAGAACGATTGAATTTTACCAAGCAGTGTTGCGATCGTATAACCAACGTGCCATGCAGGGTTTAAATTGGAATCCTAGAGTGCGGAAAATGCAAAGCAAACTACGTTTATTAATGTCTTATCGCTCTAAAGGCTTACAAAAACGAAATACTTTATCAAAGTGCGGCATTTTTGAGACAGCCAATTTAGCCACAGTTATTCGGGACTCTAAACGTAGAGAAGTAAATTATATTAAGAAATTTAGAGATGAGCAAGGGACTCTTTATGAAGGTCAAAAATTGTTAATGGTATCAGGAACAAATATGTGCGACATTTTTCGAATTTTGAGGATTCAGGATGGAATAACTCAACTGGATAAAATATACCAGAATTATCAGAAGAAGATGCGAATGTTTTCTTAGAACCTTTTACTAGACAGGAAGTTGAAAAGGTCCTGTGCTCCCTCCATTTAGATTCTCAATTGGGAGGGGATGGACTGTGTGGAAGGTGGATGGCGGTAAATCAGGAATATATATTGGATCAGATGGTTCCTGCTTTCTATTCCTTCTGAAATCTCCCTAAAGACATAGGCGACTTTTTTACAACGATAGGAGTGTTGCTATAAAAATAATCAAACTGCTTCTATTAAAGAAATGTACACATGATGAATTTTGATGAATGTAAAATTGCTAATTAAAATGATGGCAAATAGTCTTAAGTGTGTAATCACATCTGTGTTGGATTTTAGCCAAAGTGGCATACAGGGGATGAACCGATTATATATTCATCTAATGAGGATTAGAGACCTTTTATTATATTCTAACAGGGGAGAAACCATTCCTTTTATATTACTAAAGCCAGACCTCGCGAGCGTTCATGATACCATTTCCCATGCATTTCTATTATCAGTGATCCGTGTAATGAAGTTTCGGCCAACTTTCATCGCCTTGATACAATGGATATATATGTCCATAGATATGTCCAGATATCAGTAAATGGATGCATTGGACATCACATCCCTTTGCAACGTGGAGTCCTCCCGGGTTGTGCGACAACCTGGATTTTTTTGTCTTAATAATGTTTCTTTTTGCGCAGGCTGTACATCAAGCCCTGGCGGGAATAAAGCTATGGGAGAGGGATATCCGTAGCTTAATATATGCGGATGATATAAACTTCTGTATTGAAAATGAGGAGGAATTACAACGGACACTACATTTAATTGAGTGTTTTTCTTCCGGCATCTCTATCAATCCGCAAAAACACTAGAGCTATGAACTTGAGAGCTCCGATTAGGTCTTTAGCTTCCTTGGGCACACAGGAGACTGATCATGTGAAAGTTCTAGGCATAAGATGGTACGCAGACATGCGTCAGACAATGACAGAAACGGGTAATACATTTATTCAAAGTTTAGTATCGGAACTACAGAAATTTAAGGATTGTTTATCCTTTCTCTTGGATTGATGTCGATTTATAAATACGTATGTTTTAAGTAAACTTTATTATCCTCAGCTGTTCATATTTTCAAAACAGTTTTGGGCTCATGTACATAAAGTTTAGGGCTTTTTCATTTGCATAAAAATATGCTTAGGACCCCACGAGCAGACCTCTATAGAAGCATAGAGAAGGGTGGTCTGAATTTGAAGAACGTTCAAATTCAAGCGATATCCTTACTGGCTCTCCCGTTTTCACGAGTTTTGACTGAATATTACATGAATATATTATACGATTTATTTATAATCGCTGTTCAACACATGGATAATGTCGCCCCTATTGACATTAGAACGATTCAAGCTTCTCTAAAGATTTTTTTCCGAGATAATGTTAAAATTTGCTTAAGCGGTCTTTGGACACATACCAATGGAAGACTTTACAGTAAAAGATTGTTATTCATATTTTCTAAAGAAAACATGGAACTTACTGCCCCTCTACAAAGACATGGAGAAAAGTGTTATGTTTTTGCAGATATAACGCACGCGTTGATGTAATTTTATTAATAGAAAATTGTACAATAATTTAATATTTATCGTTTATTTCATTATAATGTGAGACCCGGAGCCCGTCCCTTCTAATTAACACCAACCGATTGGTCTCTCTCTTTCTTTCTATATGCAATAAAGTACTCGTAGTTTTCTATACTATTTTGTAGTGATATAAGTGTACTAGCGTTCTATGATTCGGGGTTATGTTATAGCATTATTTCCAGTTAACTTTGTTATTTTGCCCTGTGAGGATTTCTGTGCTCATTTGCTTAACAACGAACCGTCTGTCTGTATCAACTCTTCTAAGAGTCTGAAGTTTTCATTTTTCAATAGGGATTATTCATTTTTTTTCAATTACAGGTTGAAGAGAGACTGGAAAGAATTCAGAAAATACTCGGCTAGATACTACTCAATAAATATCTTGCTGAAGCACTAAGTAGCACAAGTTGAATGCAACATGAAAACTTGGGTTTAAAATTGAGCTTCGTTGATACACTGGCCAGCCCCTATTAACAACAGTTCATAAACGTCTCTGTGTTACACATAATTGATAAAATACTAAAGGTAGCTGACCGCACGCTCATTAAGGACAGAACTAATATAACAAATCCGAAACTACCACTGTGAAATATTTTGCGTAAAATTAAAAAAAATATATAATACTAAATAAGACAGTAATAAAAAATAAGTGACACAAACTTTGTGAACAACAAACTCAAATAAAAAAAAATCAGTAGCTCCTAGTTCACTTCAGCAAGGATCAGGACCATGAGGCATCTTAATCTGTGACTAGTTAAAAAAAACACAAGATTGTTGAAACATTGTTAAACTATAGTGTATTGTGAAACTAGCGTGCAACGAAAATATAGGACAAACTAAGCCTCTGTAAAAATAACTGCAAAACAATAGTCAATACATATGGAGACTTAAATGTTTTATGCAAAAAAATCCGATCAACATCAAAAGACTTGAACACACCACAGGAAAATTGTACCCCAGCATAAATGATGGAAAGAGCAACAGTTCAATCTCGACGACTACAATTGTAAATTTGAATAACCCTACCAACTACCTCTTACACTAAACTTGGATCTGGTGATTCTAATGTAAAAGCTGCAGTAAACATAGTGGAAAGGAGTTATTATACAAAATAGGTGCAACTACTCGAACCATCCATATGTGTGGCCTATGCCAACATATAAATTTGAACCTGTCCTGAGATATCTATGGTGAGTATCAACCAGTGAACAAATGTGTAGGGTTGCATATGCAATTCACCACACAGATACATAAAACAAAGGAGAGGACAGTAACAATGCAAAGAAAAATTCGGCCTTTCTAAGGGACAAAATAACGCAATGGACACTACGTAAACCAAATAAAAGATGAAATCTGTTCACGCAAACAGTGATTAATAGATCCGAATAAGAAAAAAGGAAAAGTCCATAAGCAAGAAAAACTTTCATAAAGGGAAGACCAAACAAATAGAGAAAATGCAAATAGAAATAGGTTTAAACCAGACGGATGAAACCATGATCCATACAAACTTGAATACAGAAAAAAAGTATGTTACCCAATTAAAAAATGAAAACACCACATTCTTAAAACAGTTGATGCAAACATCCGGGTCAGTGGCCAAACGAAATAGCACAAAAACCCTCACAGGACAAAACAGAAAAATCTTCTGGGAACAGTGCTACAAACAAAACAAGAATCATACTACTCTAGTACATTTATATCACTACAAAAGAAAGAGGGTAAAGTACTTGATTATATATACTAAGAAAGACAGAATCCAACAAGCTGTTTGGAACAAGATAGGACGGGTTCTGGGTCTCACATTACGATGAAATAAACTATACATATTAAATTATCGTACAAGTTTCTATTGATCAAATGACATCGAGTCTTGCGCTGTACACGTAAAACCATAAGACTTCAAATATCAAATGCCTATCATTTTTAAAAATTACGAAAAGCAGTAGAAATTTTCATGTTTTTGTTTTTGTTAATTTAAAGGCATGTGTGGAACTGCAGATGTTGTCTGATCTTAACTATTTTTGTTTTCCATTGTTTTAATGCCTTTTGCAACTTTTTCACATAGCATGTCTCATATAGTAAGGCGGTTGTTTTTAAATAATATAAAAAAAACTAAAATGTATCATTTTACGTAATATTTACACGCAATGCACAATCAGAAGATGTTACCCGATTTTGATTTTTTTCCCCTATCTTTCTTCTGCATGCTTATGGCCCCTTTTTCACGCTATAGTGCCTCGACAATATGTAATCGAGTTTTTCGAACCACCCTAACATACATGTATACTTATACCTACGCTACTTTCAACTATTGGAGCGAATATTCATAGTGGTATTCGTCAAACGAATGAAATACATGATTATATGATATTTGTGTTGTAATCGGTAGTTTCTGGTGAATACTGTTCTTTTACTATAATACCCTTTTTTGCAATATTAATCTATTGAACTGTAGCTTTCCAGGAACAGGGCGCTGGGATCTAGGCTTGAGGACACGAGGCATAAATTACATATTTTGCAGTAGACCATACTAATCTACACTTTCGGTGTGATGAATATCGAATGCGGTTTTGTAGAAAATATTACAATGGTGGAGCTAATCGATTCATTTTCCAGATATTATAAGCCGAAAACCGGAAAATGTTATATATCAGATCAAATGTAAAAGTTTATAGTTGTAAAGTTTACTACATTAATTTTAAACATTTCTTTCCTGGATGTATAGGTTTTGAATAAATGCGTAGTAGAAATAAATATATTCGCGAAATTAACTATTTTTCGCTAATCCATGATTTACTAATTAATGGTTGTTCCTATCGAAAATACTAAAATAACCTCAGATATAAATAATATTGAAATGATTCTTTTAAATCAGATCATTCAAATGGGACCATATATACGGCAGTTTTGTAAAAGTCAAATCCGCCATCTTTTCCAAAATTTTCATTAGCTATCATTTTGAGATGGCAATTATAGTTTTTGGTAACCTTACACACCCACACAATTGTAGTGAATAGAAAATTAGCACTCCCAAATTATATCAAATGCTTGGACTACTTGTCCCATTGACTACTACATCCGAGGTATTAAGTTATGATTACAATTAATTTGTATTATTTTTAAATGTTTTGAATTTTGTTATGTTCGTTGTCGTAGTTGGAATGAAAAGTCCATGAAATTATATACTTTCACACTATCTTAATTTTCTCAATCTCATGCAAGTTATAATCAATATACTAACCTCTCTCAGCTGGACACTAGTGACATTATCATAAAGATATAGATAAGATGAGATAAAATGAATTTCATGAGCGGTAAATACCACTATGGCTAACGCCCGTCCTATTAAAGGTTAAGTATTTGACTAGAGAAACATTTGCATAAATTCATACCTCGAAGTGAATTTTCATACGAATCTTCGTATTCATCTGGGTAGTATTCTTTTTCAGCGTCTGTAATAGAATACAATCACCATAAGAGATAACATGTATTAACAACTTTCTTAATCTGCATAACGATTTACACGTATTATTTGTTATAACATTACAGTATAAAGGCAGAAAAAAGAAAGGAGTGTTTCAAATGTTTTTTTTTATTTTCGTAAAGATAAATGTTTCCACGGTACATCTACTCCCTAAACAAATAATACGTGTAAATCGTTATGCAGATTAAGAAAGT
>JAGDQP010005196.1:13760-79972 GCA_022664845.1 Lepisma saccharinum
ATATATATATATATATATATATATATATATGCACATTTCGTGGAATTCGCAACATTTTAGTAATATGGTTGTGGTCCACCTTGAGCATGAAATACAGATTCAGATCTGGACGGAATAAACCGATGCAAATACCGAATTGTGGTTAGTGGAATTTGAATTCATTCATTTTGCAGCTCAGCCTCAAGTTCGCGCGGAGACGAAGGGTGTCGAAATCGATGCCGTACCTTGGTTTCTACCAAAAGTACAAACAGGTTCGATGATATTCAGTTCTGGTGACTGAGCAGACAATGGAATTGTTGTTGAACCTGATTAGCATGCCCTTAAAACCACTCTCGAACCTATGGGTGTGAATGGAGGTATTATTATCCTGAAATATGGCATTCCCGTCTCAAAATAAATGTTGTACTATTTGGTGGACCTGGTTACCCACGAGTTCTCTGTACACTGCTGGTGTGACAGAAACTTATCATCTGGTAAGGGGGTTCCGAATACGGTACTACGTTATACTGTCCTACGCCATAATGTAGCCGACACCATAATTGACGATCGAGCGGAGATATTACAAATAGTATGCTTGAATGGGTGTTCGGACAACAAACACGTATCCATTGGCGGAGATGAAAGCAATGAGTGACACGTCCGACTACACGGCACCTTGCCAGTCCTCCAACGCAGCGTTATTTAGGGCATTTCACCATGTGTCTTACCTTTGAGCAATTTCTCTGGTAACACGCCCATAGATACTCATTTTATATAGTTTCGGCTGTGCTGTTTTGGATGACAGTATGGATTTTGAGGTGTATATTTAGTTCACTAGTTGTAAAAGGTATGTTTAACTCACATGTTTGCCACATTTTAGTAAACTTTCCTATTAAGAATAAAGCTTTTATCTATATTCTTTTCATTAATATTCAACGTATTTACATGTTGTTAGATCAAAGAGAAACTGTTTCAATATAAGTAAGTAAAACTGTTTCAATTTACTTTTCTTCCTTGTTTGTCTTTATTTTATTAAATATTTTTACAAGCATAATTTTGAATAAAAGAATCGCTTACAAATGTATTGATCAATGTAGTTTTTAATCTTTGTTTTAAACTGTTTTTCTTAGAGAGAACATTAATTAGGAATATTTCAACAAAACTGTTTCTTTTAATATCATGATGATTGTGCAAGATCTTCACTTGTCGTCTTTGAGATCCTTCCATCATATCCTAAGTTTTTTTTACGAAGGTGTAAATTTGACATACAGGGATTAAAATAAACGCTAAACACAAATTAATACGTTGAAAATAATTTGAAATAATTGTACAGAATATTCTATATATAATTTTATATGATCATAGGGACTTGTAACTTGAGGTAAGCTGCTGAATTTATTTCCAAAATAGTTAGAGATGACCTGATTTTGTTGGTGAGTTGTCATTGAAAAGTGTAAAGAACAATGACTTAAATGTATTTTTCACATTATGTTAGGTTTTTTATAATGTGCATCATGATCGTACGTGCATCATGAGTAAATACGTGTGAAAACATAGGTGACAAAACGATAACATGTCCACATGTACATATAGTTTCGAAATACTGTATCATTACATATTTCAATGAATATTATTTTTCCTATACTTTATAAAATTCCGACATGTCTTATTGCACTTGAATGATGAAAAGCACATTAGCACAGAATACTCCCAAATTCGAAAATTCATCCTACCCTTGAGGCTCGAACCTGTTATCTTTGGTTGAACCCGAACTTGAACTTAAAGAATCTTCAACTCAAAATAACATAATCAATGCGGTCTACGTTTTCAAAATAGGCTGTTTAACTATGAATACATAAGTTAGTGTCTTAGGATCTGTATTCAAAGAGGATAAGATTTCGAATTTGTTCTTCGAGAAATCAGACCCAAGCGTTGCTAACCCTATTGTAACCATAATCGGTCTCTTCTGTATTTGTGATTATGAAGGATACGTCTTAAAAGTGAAGTTCAGGTCTATATGCGGCCAGTGGAAGGAGTACAAGATGTTTTACATCCAAGAATTGTCTTGCGTTGTTCTTTGTTTGTAAGAAAATGACTCAAAGCAAGTTCTGAACTTCCATGACTAGAGAAGGTTAAGTATGTTGCATTTAACATACTTAACTTACGGACCTTTTTCGAACGTACAAGAAAATTATACAACAAATCCAATGAAAGTGCATTAACTCGCATATGTTTAAGATGTTTTCGCATATTAATGAGCAAAAGCATGCATATCTGATTACGAGAATAAATAAATAGGTGGATGCGGCGACTAGGGAGGTTCTCAGTAGTAAAACCGTGATTTAAGTGAAATATTTTGTAGTTAGAAACAGGAAAATATATATAAGTTTGACCCGGGAATAAGGATTAATAACTAATACAAGATTGGTAATAAGTAGGATGAAAGTTGGGCGAAGCAGGATGATAATGGGTTTGTAGGGCAATAAGTGTGTCTACAATTTCATATTTCGAAATCAAGAGAAATTTTAGACGTTTTGGAAATATCACGTTTTAACATGGCCAGAGTAGGGAACTGTTCCTGAAAAAGAAATGAGAACTATAATAGAAGTGGGTAAAACTTTGTTATCGATGATACCGTTTATTATTCCATATAATTTTGCAAGTAACGATTAAATGCAATTTATTGAAATATTTAACAATATTAACTTGAACAAGTTACCTCAGGTGTGCTCTCTATAATACAAGAATATATCCTCTATATGCGAACAGAAGTGCATCTTATACTGTTTCTCATTTGTTTTTTCCTACGTTTGCTGCTATATTCAATTCATATATATCTATATATATCTATATTCAATTTTGGTTTACCATTCGTAGGTATACTCGTATAATTTATTCTATTAGTTCTATAAATTTGGTAAAAATCATTACTATATTTCCAATACTCAGTAACCTCTCTAGTTGCATATTTATATTTCTAAACGCATGTAGATCATGTCCATCTATATTTTCTCTTTCTGCATATATATATATTTAATCCACTAAGCGCGTATCGCTTTCTTCTTATCATAAACTAAAAGTCTCTTTGTACTTCGTAAGGTGATTACTGTATATTTCTTTCGAAATATGAAGGTAATATTTTCGCAAATTATTATGCCTATTATATACTCAGTAACTGACAACTTTAATGATTGAAGACGTTCGTGTTATAATTGGGCACGCAACATTTGAAGGAAATGCACAAAATGAGCGAAAATATGAACATTTTAAAAATAATGCCAAGTAATGACAAATGACGAGGTACCGCATTAGTTTTATAGTTCCCGAACTGTATTTTACAGTTCCTTTGCTTCATAAAATTTCTAGTTTCCTTAAATAAAAAAAACAGGAAGTAAATGTTTCCATTATAATAAAATTAGCGACTACAATATACATCGGAAAGAATTCAGATATGTCATGCTTCTGTATTTTCGAAGATAAATTCAGGATAATATGCAGGACAGAAGACTCTTACATGCGAAGATTTTGGTCATACATCTTCAATATAACATAATAATAAATGTATCGTGGACAATGTAATGCATGCTTACACATCAACGATAGTTGTTATAAGATTCACAATTCTAAATATATTCGTATAGATTATCTTCTCTCATTTAAACCTTTACCTTTAGCAAGAGCTGAAGTTAGTCTGAGGAGCGCATATTATATAAATAAAACATAAAATTGAATCAATGTGTTGAATCGTATATTTTTTGCAAATACAATAAGAGCCAAAATACTGCAATTTACGATTTCCAGTTTTATATTTCAAATAGCTGTCAAATGATTCATTTTACCTTAACCATGTGTTGCTTAGTATATTACAGGAAACGTAAACTAACTGAGCTGCCAAATGCATATAAAAAATCTGTAGTAGGACTTAGCTAAAGTTCTGTACAAGGTGAGTTTAAAATATTTATAATCGCCTTTTTTTCTAAAACTTACTTTCATATGATGAATAACTTGAATACAATGAGGTAGTAGTTTCTGGATAATATGTTGGCATCCGTACTCCTATAATAAATAAAAATATAAAATGTCAGAATAATGCATTTGCCCAGGTGAATGCGCTTCCATTATACAGCTCCGATATACCAGTGCGATATATTCTGATCTAATAACCTCTTCATATCAACGTACGTAATATAGTTGGTGGCATTTCGATACTACTATTGGGATTATTCATATTTTTTGAACCAGGCATTTCCAAGGATAATGCAATAAACACTTCAAGACTCGAGAAAAGGAAAGCAAATTGTGTATTTTTTTTATTTTACGCCAGATATAGTAGCACACCAAAAAAAGACTTGCTTGTACTAGACGCACTAAGCACATTCCTTTTAACTTGCTTGTAAAAAGTACTTTAAGAAAGCTAACAAGCCGCGTTCTTTCTTCAATTTGGTCACAATTTGACAAGTACATTATTTTCTTGTGCTCTGGATTCATCATTTAGCTCGAGCTCCGTACGTTCGTCTCGTAAAGTTCTGGCCTATGTGCTAACAGTTTGATACGACACATAGACGTAATAACTGTAATTGACATTTAAAATTGAAGGAGGGAATTAAGGCGGAAGTAAAACATCCTTGAATTTATCATATAACGTTAGGCCTCCGGGATCAAGATTGAGAAATGTAGGGACCATGATAATGGACGCTTCTTACTGTCTGTGAGTGCCAAGCTGTACGGTGTAGTTTATTGCTACTTTGAGATGTAATAATATTTTATTGTTTCTGTGACGAAAATCCCATTATCTTAATTTTATTCTTGGAATGCAACTAAATAATATCTTTCTTAAGTTTAATAATACATGTAACAGCTCGTATAATTCGTTTGAATTCTGTTTCAGAAAATTAATATAATTGATAATATAATTTTCTCGGGATTGCTGCCAGAATAGGTTTTGCTGGATGGCTAAGCTTTCATTACCATACAGCGGTAACATCTTCAGTACTGTGACTTGTGAATTTTGAATTTTCACTGCCCCCGTAAAGTCGCGCAGCGAGGAGTGACCACTCTCCAACTTCTACAGTGATCTCCTATCATGCACATGCTTCATGCAACTAAATTCTGGTGTCACGGGTGTGGATGCATACGATTTCTGTCTTTCGGAGACATTTACCGCGAATCGGAGTATGTATAGTAGAAAGAAAGAAGGTGAAAAAAGAAGATAGAGAAACGCGACAAGAATTTTGTATGAAGAGGGCAAAAACCAAAATATGCATTGCTGTATATTCTAAAAATTTCCCTGTTTCGAGCTAACTATAAAGATTACCTGGTAAACCACGCATGCTGAAAAAGGTGGGAAAACCCAGGTAATATGTCTGTATTGACTCTACTATGATCGCATCCTGAAAGCAAGTGTCTGTGTTGAACATGCAACGCCGGTCAACTTCTGCATCTCAGGTGAGTGGCTTCTTCATCCAGAGGCTGCATCCACGAAGTGGGTTGTCCTCTCCGTCGTCTCGGTTTCCAAACTTGTGGTGTACTGGACCCAAGGGCGCCGATCCCGGGGGGCTTTGGGGGCCCTGGCCCCCCAAAGTTGAAGTGAGCCCCCCTAATGGGGGGCCCAAATGATAAGGTGCAGTCGGTTACCCTATTTCTACAGTACATGGTCATTCGTTTTACCCTTCTACTAAGCTTATTTCCCTTTGGAAAATCTATTTCATTGATAAATTCCTCCCTGAAACTCGTGCGTTACAGTACTTATATAAATTACATCACATATGTAGTTTCTGGAGTTTCGTGCATAACATAGATAAAGACCATTTAGTAAAATGAGAAAAGAAAGAATGAAAGAAAAATGAAAAAGTATTTTCTGTCGTTTATCCCTCGGAACGCCAAGATCGGGAAGATAGGGTCAAAAATGACACATACAGTCCAAATATTATTTTTGTCCATTAGTCATTAAATGGAAGAATAAAATCCTCTGTACTCCGCATACTGTCAGCTATGTAATCGCTTCATTTGCAAGAATCAGAATACAACAGATATTATGTGCTTTATATGTGAGAGTGAAAGAGGAAGGTAGTTTGATTCTGGTAGTTTTATATGTCGTACTTTATACGTGTAAATAAGTAAGACACTCATGGTACTTTTATTTTTGTGCACCCATGAAAATGGTTGCTAGGTTAATGTGATGTATTAGTTTTTTCTGTATGTTTCATTATTTTGTAGTGACTACTTGAAAAAATAAAATACAATAAATAAATGCTATACAATGCAATAAATACTATACAATGAATACACCCATACTCTAAAATACCTTGATTTTGAACAAGTACTTTATTTCATACGATGAATATACATGCTTCGAAAATGACTCATCTTGACGTTCCGTGAGATGAAACTATCTTGGCGTTCCGTGGGTTAAGAATCATTCATCATGATCTTGTCATATATAAACATAACTTAAGAAAAAAATATATACAAGAAAAATAAGCGACAAGAAGAACTCATACAAAAGTAGGAGTAGACTTACTTGCACTTGGAAATATATCCTTCAAACTGCTGTTTGGATGCAATTATTGTTTGCCGTTAAACCGTAATTTTGAGTTTCTAATGCAACTTATAGATAGGGATATACAGCGGAAAAGTTCGAGGTACTGAGACAAGTTCGACAAAGAGGAAATCAAACTATGATACGTAAAACATGGACCATTTCGAAGTATCTTGCCCTTTTATGATAATTTGGATACCTTAGATAGAATACTTAAGAAATAACTGTCACTCGATACATCTGGAAGGTAACAGGCAACGAAAGAGTGACGACTACGTACATTTTTAGTGAAAAACAGTCCTACAACCCAATCCTACACTCGAAATAAATGTTCCAGGTATCCTTTTGTGTACAAGAGCAGTGTACTTAGTGTATCGAAGCAATCTACACGGTGTCAGGCAAGTCAAGCTTGTTGGAATGTCATGCTTTACCGTTGGATACATCATAAAGCAACGTAAACAGAGCAATTATTGCGGAATAGAATCAGTTCTGGCCAACCAAGAAAATTAGGTGCCCGGAATGAAACTTACATTCTTCAATCTGTGAGAAATACGAAAGAATTAGTGCTAAAGATTTGGCTACTTCACTCGCCTAGAATATGTAAGTTAATGTTAGTAATTTATTGAACAACCCAAAATTATTTAAAATAATTGGGATTTAGAAAATGTGTATCCAGGGTATGAATACTGACCACTCTATTAGTAATTAACACAATCCCAAATCTTAACAGATCCCGCAACATTTTTATCAGTTAAAACAATGTTCTGCTTTCTGAAAGCTCCATTCTTTTTTCGCCACACGTCCTGATATCCATCACTACAATACAAGTTTATATTTGTCTCATCCTAGAAAAACAATAAACTTTTTCCAAAATTCCAGGCACTCATATTGATATTTCTTGCAAAATTAGAACTTCTTTCTACTTTCTTCTGATATGTATGTTTTGTTTCTGATTACACATCTTCTGAACCCCTTTTTTTTTGTTCACATCTGTAACATTAACTTGCATATCCTAGGCAAGTAAAGTAGCCAAATCTTGAGCACTAATTCTTTGAGTTTTGTTCACAGAATGAAGAATGTAGATTTCATTCCGGGTAGTTAGTTTCCTTAGTTGCTCAAATCGAATTCGCACTTATTTTTCTTTTTTTTTCTTTATGATGTATTCAACGGTAGAGCATGGCTTTCCAACAAGCAATGTCTCAGTACCTTTTACTTTTCGCACGTAATTTGAAATTAAAATAAGCAGTTCAATGTTGTTCTTTATGCCTGACACGGTGTGGATTGCTTCAATACACCACGCAGAGTTCTCTTGTACACAAAATAATTCCTAGAACATTTATTTCGAGAGTAGTATTGGGTTGTCCAAATACATTGTTTGCCATGAATTTACGTAGTTATCACTTTCGTTGACTGTTACCTTGCAGGTGTATCGAGTACTAGTTATTTCTATACCATTGTATCTAAGGTATTTAAATTATCATAAACAGGCAAGAGATTTCGAAATGAACCACGTTTTGCATAATATGGTTTAGTGAATTCTTTTAACGTTATACAAACATTGTTAAATTCTGTAGTAGCTAGGAAAGCCTTCATAATGACTATATGTATACTATTATATGTGTTTTTTATGAATAAACAATATTTGGCAAAATCTGAATTGGATTTCTACCAGCTTCTTAGACCCTCACTTGGAAAAAAAATCTGAATGGGGCCCCCCTAACTTACAGAGAAATCGGCGCCCTTGACTGGACCTGTATTTATATGCTGCTCATAAGAAAAGCTGTCCTTCTATTGGCTAGCCAATGGTGTGCTAGGATGTGCGTGGTGGAAGCTGTTCTCTGATTGGCTGTTAGCTTGGGCCAATGACGTGATCGGATTTGCGTGGTGCAAGCTGTTCTCTGATTGGCTATTGGCTCGTGTTGCTGTTGTGCTGTCTGCTGCATTTAGAAGTTGAAGCCAAATTTCTAATTTGTAAATATAGTTAAAAATTTTGAATTGCACGATTTCTTTTATATTCTTGACCGATATGCCTAATAAGAAAGTTATGTTTGGCTAATAAATAGTAGAGAGATTTATTATTGCTTTTAGATTAATTTTTAAGGTGAGAAATGATAAATCTGGAGAGGAAATTATGATTATATTCGTTCTTTAGCATTCTTTCCTTAAGTTTGAGATAGATTTATAAGCACTTTTTGATCACTTCTTCTTTCGTTAAAGGTGTATGGCCTGCCGTGCTCAACTGTCAACGTTCCCCTAGATATTTGAGAGTTTTACAGTGTTTTTAATCAAGTGAGATTTGATCCGCATCGTCAGGGTTTGTGTTTGTTTTCCTATTTTTTGTATAAGGCTCTATGCCAACAAATATGTGATTTTCCACCGATTTGATGATGTTTAAATGGCACTGGAACAATTCCTCTGAAGCCTGATTTATGGCACTTTGAATGAATTGACTGTCCTGATTTGAAGTGATTGAAAGCACTGTTGCCATCCATTTCAACATATTGTCTGTAAGATTTTTGAGTTGATTATTAAATTTCTCTTCGATGTATTTTATTGTGTGAGCTTCTGAAATTCGATGTGTGCTTTCCTGGATTTCATGTTGTGTATTGGCTGTAACTGAGGATGATTCTCCGAATCTAAAAATATTTTTGTTTGTTGTAGTTTCATTTCGAATCGGCCTTTGTGGGCAATTTGCCGCCGCAGTTCTATGACCCCTCTTTCTGCAAGTGGCACAGTAATCCTTTAATGGAATGACAGGAGATTTATAACTTAAGTGTTCTTGACCGCACTTATAACAACGAGGCGCGTTGGAGCATTTTTGTTCTTTATGGTATTTTAAACATGTAACACATGGATAAGGTCTGGCAGAATTCCTAGATTCCTCCACCCTGTATCTGTTTCGACCTAAAGACAGTCCATGGGTAAAATTTTTTAACTATATTTACAAATTAGAAATTTGTCCACTTCCAGTTCACATAAATACAATTATTAAAATTTATTTAACAATAACACTTATCTCTGGAGGGTTTTATGGCTGTTAATGGGTGGGGCCGTTGACCCTGGGATGGATCCGATTCAGTTTTCTAATTAATATCATCTTTCAAACTTAACAAAACTTTATATCACAGGACGAAAGTGGCCTAAGTGGCCAGAAGTCCGGTCATTGGGGCCCTGTGGGCCCAGTGACAATTACATTTTGTTGTTGTTGTTGTTGTTGTTGTTGTTGTTGTTGTTGTTGTTGTTGTTGTTGAAGCCAAATATCAGAAAAGTGATAACCATCGTCTCTGTTGATGGATGGCCTGTGTGTTCGAATAAATAAAGCTTCGTGTATTTTCCTGTCCCAAAAGTGCTTGCTTTTCTTTAGAATATCAGTTTCGTCCTACAAGGCTGTACCTGTATGCTGTGTTCAACTATTGCATTTTTTTCCGGTTACCACAGTCGGATGTGTCGCTGGTGTTCCTTCATTCTATCTTATATTTTTCTACCTGTTTCTCCTATGTATGTGGCCTTGCATACACATGCAATTCTATAGATGCCTGGTGTCTTTAGTCCTAATGCGTCTTTTGGAGTGGTTAGTAAATTATTGTTCTAATTCATGATTCATTTAATTATTTAAATATTCCTAGACGTAAGTTATAAATTTAGATCAGGCTTACAGCAGTAAAGAAGAGTTCCAAGATAGTTGCCTTTTACCTCTTGTCACCACACCTGTACACCTAATAGTCGAAAGTAGAAAAAAGTTCTTTATGACAGTGTTTTCCCTAAGGCTAAGGAAAACCTGGAATTTAGTCTTTTAATATATGAAATAATTATTAATTCACATAATTACTACTTATCAATTGACATTATGAAAAACGTTAAAAAATACTTCATCCCACACGTTCTTCTTCGTAACACACTCAATATGTACTAAAGCACTTTTTCACTGTTGTTTCTCTTGTTTCGTTCGCAGACGAATTAATTGACTGACTCACTACTGCTCTGCAGTAAATCCCTCACACTATTTAGGCCTCATCCCCATCTTGTTGTTAATTTCAGTTTGCTGAAAGCATTTTATATTTACTTCTCTTCCTTTTTGTTATATTATTTATAACGTATAACATGTAATATCGCATGTTTTCACATTTGTTGTCAGAATTTTTTTTCACCTACATTGTCAAAATTAAATATTGTGCATCGTTTTGGAATGCAATTTCTAACTTTTATTTTATCTTTCTACAGCTTGTGTATACACAGACCGTCTTGAGCACATTTTATTGTATAGGACGCTCCTAACTTAATTTGTTTTTTCTCTGTGTGTGCCAGCGTGCATTCTGTGCAGATGCCCTACCCCACAATCTGCTCGTTCTTCAGAATTTGTCCATTATTTACTTTGTTTATATGTTAAATGCGGAAAGCATCCCAATCCTTTAACTCAACAATGATTTTGTGGTAGCCTGTGTATATGCCATTGTATGTAGTGCTGCAGTTGATTTTATCATTACATTCGTACTCATTTCCTCTAGACTTACGTCATACTACCTTATATGTGAACGAGCTTCAATATAGTAATTAAAAACCAACATAAATTACTTTCACAAAACATTCCTAACTTACATAAAAATAACTGCTTACTTTCATCCAATATCTTAAGTTAGTATACGTCAGCAGTGTGGTGCTCTTCCCTCAATTAAACATGTAAACTGTCCCAACACTATTTTTTTCTCTTCCATATTTTACAGAAACGAAGAAGTAAATTGGTTTACTTATGTTTCCCTAATTAGATTACAACATCGATTTTGTTCCAAGGAGTAATATATTAAAGATTATAGGAACAAGAGAAAATAATTCACAACATTTCCCCATGAATAGTAAATCTTTAATTTTAAATTTGTTTTCCAAATTTGCATCGTAAGGGTTTGATAAAGAGTTTTTGGTACGTAAATTTCATGGAACAAACAAACTTGACTAATTTCAATATTTTATTTACATATGTCAGATAACTTACCTCGAATAAGTTTTACGTCCGAAATATTCTTTACATATGGAAAGTTTCCTAATTCTGCTTCTGAAATACGGTAAGCTCATATAAGAAAATAAGACACTGACATTGCATATACCGTTATGTTTTCTTAATCAATAGTACTTTATCTAGAGAAGAACTAATCAATCCAGAGAAGAATATTTTACTTTTAGGCTTAAACAGCTACAGCTGGGAAGCTTAAAAGTAGATTGAGCGAATATATAACATATGTTTGTCTAATATTCACATCTTAGTAATTAAAAAAAAAACATAATAGCAAACCTGTGCACAAATGTATATATTGAACTTCCTTGTTGCTACAGACAGAAGCACGTGAAGCTATATGTATAGACAACAGATATACTGGCTTTTAAACTGACGTCTAGAAATGTGCATCTCACCTCATGCATCAGTGGAAGGTGGCTTCCTCATTTCGTGAAATATGCCTAATAGATACAATTAACGTATATGGTAAAATAATGAAACTAAAATGTAAATCATCAACATTACATTATCTACAATGCGACTGAAATCCATGAAAAGTATGGATATATTTCGATAGTTTCAAAAATTTTTTTTAGAATGTCTACTTTGGCAACATCAGCTTGCAACCGCGGATTTCTCTTTCTTAACTGATGATGAAGAAATAAACATTTATTTAATGCGATGATGACTTTACGTTTGTATGAAATACGAAAACAGTAGTTCATCATGTTGCATAAATTCGGTTCAACATGTACTGGACAGATCTAATTTATTTAGTAAAGCTTTAACTTTACCATAACATTATACCGCCGTATTGTGGCCTGAGCAATAGTTGACTAATTGCTATACATTATAATCAAATGTCATTGAATGACTACATTCTACTCAAGAAGGATATTTCAATGAAATGAGTATTTCACTTGTAAATGTGATGCTGGGGACTTACACACCCCAAAGCTTACAGACCCCAAATGTTACATTTTATATTGTATCTTCCACTGAGTAGATGGCCCTATGAGTGCGTGTAGTTAGGTACACCTCCATGATTGTTTGACGAGTCGGTAGCTGAGTTCCGGTTGTTCATCACGTAAGTATCTTGGGATACAGTAAACCCTACTAGAATATGTGTACAGTTTTAATACAATAATGCATTTGAACTACTGAATTAGTGAAAATAGCCAAGAAAATTCTAAAACACAATGTTAAATTCAGCAAATACTGGAATGGAAGGATCTCGCAGAACCTGGGATTATTTTGTCTGAAGTATGTCTTGTATTTTAACTGTTCATTGGAGGGACTGACTTTTGCCTGAATCCGCGGGTCCGATGCCCCAAATTCAAATTTCAAAATTATATGCAAAACTAGTATAATTTTAGGCGTGACTATAATTAATTACACATATAATAATAAGGGGCCCATTGTTTGTGTTCCAGAAATCTGCGGACAACTGTCAAAACCAAATTCTAGATACATGTCTGCTTCAGTGTAAATTCTCTAAGATTAATATACTTTCCTTTGTACTGCTTGATGTGATTATTGTCTTTAGTAATGTAATGGAACTAATCTGAAAGTATATGAGAATGCTTCAAAATGTCCCTATAACATATTTTTTTCTTCGCGGTAGTTCTTTTATTTTCAAAACGTTATCGTGAGTTCGTCAGACCCCACTAGCAGCCAAGTGCAATTTATTTTAGCAGCTTAGTTAAGGGTAAATTATGGACCAATGAAACACTCTTAATTGAAGTAAAGCATATGTCTACTGGACAACTACCCCCAGCTGGGTAAGACACCACTTTACATGCTAACCTTAATACACACATGGCTTCTTTCTGAGACAGTCTATATAAGTACTTAGGTGATAAAACTACGATTTTTAAAGATATATTATATTATGTTACGGAATTTAGTCTGATCCTGAACTGTTATTGAGTAAATGAGAATCTTTTTAGGTTAAAATATATTGCATTATCAAAGGATTTGCTTTGTCTCAGTTAAGATGCGGGAACATAATACATGACATTGACTACAGCCTCTGAAATAGCATATTGACTAGTTCTTACACATCATATAAGTTTTTCATCTAGGTCCGTACTTATAGTATTAAACTACTGTAGGCCTCTTTACCCGATTGTCATCTTCCCTCAATCCACTCCATATCACCGCTTTTTCCAGTCCTATGCTAGTATTTCTGCCTATCCGTAGACTACATTCAACCCAGGAACTAAGACCAATATTCAAAATAGTAGTTGGAAAGCTCTATGCAAGAGAAGGTCAAAGCGGTAAATATCATCTCTTTCCGTTAGTCCATCATGTTGATAAATTTCAACTCCGGAATTGCAAAGGTTATTTTTATGTTTCAGGTGCGTTTGAATAGTCTGGACAAAAAGAGTTCTCGGAATATGCTAATTGGACCTTCCTGCAAATGTGTCTTTCCGTCTGTCGACAGGTTTCGATAAAAGAACTAGTAGAGATACGAAGGAGGTGAAAATATCGTTCCAAAAGGCTTGGGCAAAGTTCTACGAACTACACATAGATCATCTAAACTACGAACTACACGTTCGGGGCTTCGGCTCTCAGTAGCGTATGGGGACAGTAACCGAAGTTCTTTAACAACAAATTAGATCTTCAGATTGCATGTAAAATTTTAACCAATTCGAAACTCAACGATGCAATATCATTCAAGCATAGAACTCGTGTCATTAGGATATAAATTATATCTCTAGTACTAGCATTTTGTGTAGTAAATCACGATATATCACATAGGAAGTCACTGCAGTTACTTGAGTGGACGCCTATAAATGCCATATTATCTGATGTAGTAAAAAGTAATCCATTATTTTTGCATGACATTGAAGGCTTGACTTACCATAGCTAAATTAATGATCCGATTTAGGTCACATATGCGCCGTTTTGTTCGATAATGTGTTGCCATTTGGAAGGTAATATCATGCTGCCTCTCTCATAGGAAAAAATTGAGACAATCGATGTTCACAAGCCTCTCTTGACGCGAATTTTGCACCAGCAAACGTGTTCGCCATAGACAGGAACAGATGGTAAGCACTCGGTGCCAGGTCCGGACTATAAGGTGGATGCATAAGAACCTCCCAACCAAAATCCCGGAGCTTCTGGCGAGTCACTATCGATGTGTGTGGCCTGGCGTTGTCCTGGTGGGACACAACGCCTCTCCTATTGGCCAAAGCTGGACGCTTCTGGGCGATTCCTGCCTTCAGACGGTCCAATTGTTGACAGTATAATTTCTAGCTAAGGGTTTCTCCGTAGGGAGCAGCTCATAGTAGATAATTCCCTGCCAATCCCACCAAATACACAACAAAACCTTCCTGGCCGTCAATCCTGGCTTGGGCACCGTTTGCGCCGGCGCACCGCGCTTCGATCACGACCGTTTTCGCGTGACGTTGTCGTAAGTGATCCACTTTTCATCACCAGTCACCAACCTCTTCAGAAATGGGTCGCTTTTGTTGCGATTCAGCAGCGATTCGCAGATGGAAATTAGGTTCATGAGGTTGTTTTTTTGCGTTAACTCGTGTGGCACCCATACATCAACCTTATTTTTGTATTCACCTTATGCAAATTATCCACACGGTTTTTTGTGCAATGTTTAGCTCTTGGGCAATCGAAACAGTGCTTACATGACGGTCGGACGTGACAATGTCCATGAATTTATCGACATTTTCGACACGTGTTTTTCCAGTGCGTGGTACATCTTTGACGTCAAAATTACCGGAACGGAATCGACGAAACCAAACTTGCGCGTAATTGGCTGTTACAGTATCAGGACCATAAACACTATTCACATTTGCAGCCGCCTGGCTTGCGTTTTCGCCTTTGTGGAAGAAAAACTGTAAAATATAGCGTATTTTCTGTTTGCTAGCGTCAATTTTGACGCGCGCTCACACAACACTGAGTCAACTCATCACAACTATCTGAACAGTGTTTGTAGTACGCAATCGCATAATTTGAACGCCATCTCGTTGAACCCGATCGGACTTACACAACGCGAGATACAGATCACTGAAGCCATCTATTGGCAAAATAATGGATTATTTTTTACTACACCAGATATATGTCTAGCACTTGAATTTCGAGCCTAGTTTGATTATTTTACTGGAACATCGAATTTGTCATTATATTTTTTTTCGGTGTAGAGGGAAGTCCTACCTTCGGAATCAGAATTATGTTTATTTTGGTTTTCTGATAATTTGGTTTTCCTTTTATTTAAATACTTACAATGGTTCTGTTCAGTTTTTGTTGGATGAATAATGATGTCTAACTATTTCCTTTTTGTATTGTGCTTAGTAACTAAATGCTAACTCTTTATCTGCTTTTAATTTATGTAAACCTTGCCTATTTACAGGTTTAGATCGTAACATTTTGACGATGACCCAACTAAAAACCGCGATGAGAAGTCCTATAGCGGTAAATTCAGTAAAGATGATGTGGGAAACCTTTCTCGAAGTTAGACAGAGTAATAGTCATATTACTCCCATAGGATATTGATTATGTCGTAAGTATCTGTAATATAATTTATCTGTACTTGATGGAGAAATTGTAAAGCAAGCTTTCGAAAAGAAACACTATTTTGCCAAGAGAAGGATGTGATGGTGGTAGTGGAACACATCTAATCGAACAACGATTCTACGTGTCTGAAAAGAAGGCAACTGATAATTAGACATGCTTCATTTCCTTCGGTTACTGTTGGAAGGGTTTCGAAAGTGAAATAGAGCTATGTTATTAAATTCAATTCAGTATTGCAATATACCATTAAAAATAAGGTGTAAACTGACCTTATGCCTAAAATGGTTTGAATAAAAAGTAGATTAATATAAATCATGATATTCCACGTATTTCATTTCATCCATTATTCCTTTCGCTTGTCTCTGTGTACTAGAAAAGATGCACGCATGTTACAAAGTAATCCCCGTTTTCTCAACAAAATTGTAGAGTGCAAAAAAGCAAGCGTGATATGCAAGTATATTTGCATGAAATGCTATATTTTTTTTCAAAATAATAACTCTGCCATGTACTTCCACATATTTCATATTTTTTAAATTCCTGTAAGTTGGTTATTGCTACCGTTTTTTTGTGAAGAAACTTTCTGACGTGTTTGCTGTCGTTAAGCAGTGCCTGTTACGAGTGTAACCTCATTTTAATTTTTTCTACCATTTCTGTCCCTGTACTCTTCAATTTTGAGATTATGAGACACTGGAAATAAAATGAAAGGCGAATAGCGTGTACTTATATAGCAAAAAAATTATACAATAATATAAGATCCTTTGATACCTGAGGATACTAACGATATCAGAACTTATCTCCAGTAGTATTATGCCAATTTCAAAATTTTGATGAGCATGTATTTAGCATTGCCAGGAAAAGCTACAGTTCCTAAAGTGTAATGCTAAATACACTAGAATCTGTAATAGAGAAACGCGGCGGAAAGCAAAATGCCAGCATGAGTATAGATTTCTACAATAAACTAGTTTGTGATATCAGATTTGTTTACTTGGGAAAGCGGTGATACTAGTATTAACACTACTTGTAATGACCTTAGTTACTTTTGTACTATTAAGTGTATAATCACTTGAAGCAACATTTGTAGTTACAATTTATTAGCGAGATACATATGTATATGGATACATAGATATTGTAGGGTAGAAGTAGTATTAGATATATAAATAAGGATAATAGGTTTACGGCTGCTAGTGTTAGTGATTTAAATGCCTTTGTCACGTTTGTAGATTTTCAGCCTTAGAAAAAGCAGTGGCAGAACATATGGCTATAGTTATGGCAGAATAAGGCACTAGGTGATAGTAGTAGTAGTATCAGTAACATTAACACAATGATTTGTATTCTGAATTGAATTTAGGACATTCTGAATTGAATGTGTATGAACTGTTCATTTTTGGCCACTCGAGCATCTACTACGAAATCCGCGACTCATACGAGTAAAGATTCACGAATGAAGTAATTATTGTTACGGTAATGTAATGGAATTTGCAGAGCACACTAGTATAAGTACAAAGTTTTGATTTGAGATTAAAATGAATACAAATCTTCTAAAATATTTATAAGCTACGGTATGATATACACCATATTGTCGCACCAATACAAACTTACCTTTTACTGGAGAATAATTTGAAACTGAAGTATTTTCAAGCCAGGAATAATTTGTCGGAATCCATACTTCTGAAACAGAATAAAGGAGGAGGTTTTACTTTCTGTTAAGTATTTGTGTACTTTACAACAAAACATTGAGGTAAGCTATATCTAATAGAATTGAATAAATTATTGACGATCATAAGGAAATTACCACAAGAATTATATTAAAATTAGCATTATGCTTCACGTTTTGCAAGTACCATCTTACATGTTTACGAAAGTAATATATTATACGTCATACTTCAATCGCTACATTTCTTCTTATTTTCCACTTCACTTTCTCATATTACTTGTAAATCGAATAAAACTTTACAAATTACAGTTTGTTTCCTATCTGGACAAATAATATACTATATAGTTTTTTTGTAATAAACATGAAAAATCGAAAATGACGAAAATAAAAAATTGAACAATTTGAATACGATGAAAATACTTAATTGTCTAACAAACAATCATACATCCAAAAATAATTCTTAAAGCGGAATAGGTTTTCACTGTTACGGAAGAACTGAATTCATGTATATTGGTTGCATCGATGCAATGAGAGAGTTTTGAAAATACAATTTTCCGAATTGAATCTGTAATAGCTCAAAATGTTATTTGCGTCATTTACAGCAAATTAACTTCTCTATAGATGGTCAATGTACTAGACAAAACACATATGTCGGGGAAAACATGGTCTATCTGCTATCTGGTCTATTTTTTCATACTGCCTGATAGCAGAAAGATTCCTCAAACAAAATTGTCCACATGAGAGGAGTGCCTGGGCCTCGTAACCAGCAATGAAGGGTTGGGAGAGTGGCTAAGCGAGAGAAACATTCCATATACAGAGAAAATTGGCTGTGCGGTGGTGGTGTAATTGGTAGCATACCTAGCCTGCAACTGGGAGATCCGGGTTCGAGTCCCGGTCGCGGCGGCTGTCAATTTTTCTGTGATAATTTCAATAATTTATTTCATTTTTGATCACTCACATGGCGGCAAAACGTCTTTTAGGAAAAGATGTGGACATTCGAAAGTACCTAACTAACTCGTATTCAAAAGAAGATTTTCCTCTCGAGGATAAACATGTATCAACAGTCAGCGACCGATAATATTTCTCTGAACACAATACTGATACAGGAGCGGAAGCTGAAGAGGCTCACGCTCATGACTTGAGCAGTGATACACCAGCTTTCACAGGATAAATATGGTACAAAATGGAATGCGTAACGGCCGAAAAAGAATGTTCATACATTTAGTATATTATTGTGTCATGCCTGCCTGCTGAAACAGTGATGCAGTAAATACTGATTTTCCGGTCTCTGCATTTTCTCTATTTATTGACAACTTAATTCATCTGGTTACCAATGCTAAGTACATCTACATCGAAAAGGTGTCCATCGGGAACAAACGGAAGCAAGATGCAAAACAAAAACAGACAGTGATGAGGTAATGGCTATTTCTAAGTTGCTGATTTATACTGATTTGAAGAAGTCAGGTCGAAAGAATATATCTGAATTATGGGATCAGAACGGTTTGGGACACTGATATATCTGTAGCAGTTATGAATGTACACATACCTACGGTTTGCTTTTGAATAAAAATATATAAACTAAATATTTTTTAAACAGTGTTGTGTCTCTATGTGTCTTAGATACATGAAGAATTTGTATCAAGGCGAGGACAAGGGAAGTAAAGAAGCTTCCACACACACACACACACACACACACATATATATATATATATAAATATATATATATATATACACTAAGAATAAAGATTTACTATCATCAACCTTAAGTATTAAGAGAAGTGCACGATAGGTGCATCCAATGTCGTGTTTCCAAGATAAACTGTGATAAGAAAGCAAAAATCAGTGGGGTACTCTCAACACTCCAGGTAACCACTGGCGGGGTGGTTTATAAGGTGACTTACGGAAAGTTATTAAGTTCCGTTTGAAGGAACATGTTCACAATATGTGGCTGATGATTGATAATATAATGTACAAATAACAATAATTACATTGTTATGGAATAATAATAATTACATGGGCATGTGTGTTAGTACCTGGATATTAATGAATGCCTGAAAACTGATCGAGTTACTATAATATTGATATCGCTTAGTTAAGTGAAGTTTCTGAATCATACTTTTATAGTACATAAACTAACATTAAATCTGATTCTGTGCTACAGAAACACACTATAATTAACAAAAATGTTGGCACAATTTTCAAATGCTTCAATAAACACAATTTGAAGTAATCTGATATTCCCGGCATTCTCTTGTTTTATATATTCACACCAATCACGTAGTTGCCCGCGTCCTGTGTGATATTTATATCCAACAACGTAAGGGAAATAATTATAGCATTCCTAATTTTCTCTGTAGCTTTAACTATAATTAGACTCTTTCATTCTTGATGAAATTTTCATTTGTAAGAGTCATTTCGGTTACGCGCGATGGAATGGCACTTTTATTGAAAAGTTTTCAGGAGTTACGGACTGTATCATCATTTGGAACTATTCTATCATGGGAGTGCACACAGTTCGAAACATGCACTTTTATATACACTTTTACAACGGTACTTGCAAAAATAAGTTAATAGAGTTTCCGATTTGGGTCAAAACCTATTGGGTGGACGAAATAAACGTTTGATGCTTCAAAACTAAGATGTTATTGACAAATAAAAATTTTATTTTCATCATATTGTTAAGAATACACGACTAAGTATTATCCTTTCTCTATCTTTGGGTTCACTTAGAGAACAACCTGCTGGTGTTTCGGAAATATTTCGGACAACTTTATACTTTATTCATTTTCTGTTGATATTTTAAATTAGTATCATTTTTATGTCTTTCCACGTGTAAAGCGTCTTCCTCTATTCTTGACGTAATGTGTCCCAACATGACAAGACAGTTATTCAGTTTCTGCACTGAATTTTGGCAAAAATATATCAAATTTCAAATGAGTCCGTTCTTGGAGGAACGAGATATGTGTGAAAAGATTACATTGGGGCATTATAGTTGCATTGGGATAACAAATTGCATTATAGAATCTCAAATAACAGATTCAGTTAAATTACCTTATTAATGCATTTTTATATACACAAAAACAATTCTCAATCCACTAAATCGCTATAACAGAAAACAACTTTATCGTTATTTAACAAACCCAATGTATCTCCATATAAAATCTGATGACTTTTGCTTCAAGAATAATAAAACAAAATTCGTTGAAATTACTACTAATTTTCGCAATTTAATTACGAGTATATTAGCAGGTTTAGAAATTTCCTGGAGATTTCAATACTTCAGTTTCCTAAAGCCTCTTTAGTTTCTGAAGAATGGTCTGGAATCCAAATATCAAAGTTTTCTAATACAGTATCAACTTACGCTATAGATTCCAGCAACTGCTTGAACAAAAATATATTGAATGACAGATACATATATGTGCTATATAATTACGCACAATATCCCCAAAAACGTTCTCAAGTCTACATTCAAATTGCATTATATTACTCAACAACAAATAGAAATAACTAACCAAAATTACTTGTATTTTTGGAACAGAACATTAAATGTTTGGACTTTAATGCTCAGTCATTTACGGATCAGTATTAATATTGATATTTTTACCAAAACTGGACATGTCCTCATTGACAAACCAATAAGAGAAACATTACTAGTGAGAAACACAAAGAGCATTCTCGCCTATAGAATCTCATGATAAAATCTCGGGTATGTGATGTAACACGTGTCTATATGTCGTAAGATATATGGAAGTAACAAAACATTATGTTTGTAACATAGATTTCCATAAAACATTTATAATCAGAAAATAATACATATGTGTAAAAAACTTCATACCTTCAATTGAAACTTCATCTGTAAGATTTTGTAATAAGTTATTATTTCGTAGGTCATTCCCTGAAATTAAAACAAAATTTTGCAATAAGAGTAGCTGAAATTATCTATTTTCTTCTTAATTTTACCATTAGTTTTGAAATGAAATAGCGGAACGAAGAAGTCTGTGGAGCTTTGCTTATCCAATAATATATAGGAACGCTCTTTTAAATAGTGTAACATAAATAAGTATAATATCTCAAATATTTGTTACCGATAATGTTTTACTTAAAATGTTATACTTATGCGAACGTAACACTCAATTTTCATGCACTTAATTTTTTAAGTTTGCCTTTTTGAACTTCAATTATAAAATAAGTATTTCACTCAGGCAAATGCATATATGCTATATATTAAATAGCTTTGACACTAACATATTAAAACTGCAATTTGCAAACTTAAATTCGAGTTAGTTAAAAAAATAAGAATTATTTGGTATGTGCGTTTGTTCGAACGTGTCAAGTGAAACATTATATTCGAACGAACTCTATTTGCATTTCGATTATTATGAGAAATCTGGTAAATTCTCAGCGTTGTATTTACAAGGTAGACCTCTCATAACTGCTTCTTTTCTATACTTTGCGATTATCTCCGCGCTTTTTGTTAACAGAAGAAGTGAAGAGTTGACATTGTTTCAAACAAGAAGTTCGTTATGGACAAACGATTTTACAGCTATGATATCTTGACAAAGAGATTTTGTTTTCAAGGGCAGGGCTTTCAATACAATTGACAAGATGATGACTATATATGTTCAGGTAAGCATAAAGAATATTATTTGTAGGTTAAATTGCGGTTTTCTTATTGTGTTATGAGCTGTTGTGGGATTTAGTGTCCAGCAGAGAGAACTGATCGCTTCCATTTAGATTTGCTATTACGTGTATTACAATTTAAGAATTACTCTGGAACTATGATGGTTAATAAAACATGTTAACAAATTATATTCTACAGTTTAATGCTTCGTCTGGCTTGTAGATTTGGTTTCGTTACTATTGTGGGAATAGTCTTTATTTTTATCTGTTGTTACGTCTCGGCCGGATAAACAATATTTGCTACACGATTTCTACAGAATAAGAAAAATATCAGAATGCGTCCTTCCTTACATACAATTTATTAAAATCTATATTTCACAGAAGTCTTAGTTTATTAATTCGAGAAAATGCTATTTTTACGATGGTTATTTAGATGAAACGTCAAAAGTTATTTGATTCGCTAGTCGTTTGTCCGGGAGGAAAACGATACACGTAGTGTGTTCCTGCCCAGTGTAGCGATCTTTTCGACGTGTTCCTGTTCCAGCATTACGATGTGTTTCGACAGTGGATGTTGTTAAAGTGAGTTGGGTGTGAAATACCACCCTAAACAGTGTTTACACGTGCAGAACAGGGTGTGTTCATTAGATTTCAGGTGACACGAGATCAAAATGCAAGTCATATCCACAAGTGATTATTTGAGGCTAATGTTGACCGTGCTCTGCTTTGTCGGACGGTTGCGAGATGGAATACGGTATTCGGATCGGGGCGCCAATCAATAGACAAAAATATGTTGAGGCCGTATTAAAACGGCTACAAATCAACAACCTGATGGAAGCACTGCCAACATTGCTCGAACATGTTCGGCGATGGGTGTGTAGTGATCTGGCTAATAAAGTAAACATATCATCTGCAACAGTGTACTACGTGCCAGCTTCATGATCTCGCCTAGCGTATGAATACAGTCGGATGAGTACCGCATTTCCTGACGGAGATACAAAATTGGCAACCGTTGTGAATATGCACAATTACACCTAGTACGTTTGTCAAAGCAAGGTGTTGATTTTCTGCATCGTATTATTGCGAGTGACTAAACATGGGGTTGATCCTACAGACCCGAATTGAAACTGGCCGCCTCCACGAATAAAATAGTCAGAGAAGAGTCAGCAAACTTAAATGTCATGAAGATAATGCCCTATGACGAAGAATACATTATCTTCTCACATCAGGTGTCACCAGAATTTACCATAAATGCTCCTGACTAAGAGCGTCATACTTGAGCCACTATTTGCTGTCAGCGTTGCAAGGCAAACGATGACATCTTGTGCAGTCTCCATCAATTCTGCATCACCATGCCGCCAGATGTTATATTGCCCATGCGGTAGAGACATTCTTACGACAATGGGGTTGAGGCACTGGAGCTGCAGCCATATTCCCCGGTAGGAGTGACTGGGAATGTATTTCTTTTTAAATATGAAAGAACCACTTCGGGAACAGAATGCCCATGATATCCCTATGGTTTTCGTGCTTTAGGTCGCTCTTTCAAAGTCCTCTTACAAACGAGGGCTCTCAACGGTATCCAACGTCTGCAAGACAAATCGAAACGTGCTTGCCAGGCAAGTGGAGACGACATCAAGGGAATGCAATCGTGTTCACTTGAAAAACACATTTTATTTTTCATTTCCCAGATTCGTTGCCACTTCAGTCTAAATGAGTCTCCTTATAAACTCAAATCTGTTACAATTGCGATTGCTATAATATATAGGCTTTATGATATCGAATACTTGCACAACTTAATATTTGTTAATCATTAGAAAATTACAAGGTAATGTAAACTCACCGAGGCGTTTTGGATGAGTTGCTGGAAATTTTGAAGCCAATCAAAATTTCACCATATAATACAACACCTTCAGAAAATAAATCAAGGGACTTTACGGCTCATAAAAAAACATATATATTAGACATTTTCCGTGCAGCGATAAAACTATCCTATTATTTGCATACCTATGCTGTGCAATATGTGTGTGCTCACTATCTCAGAACAACAGCAGTAAACAATTCCTATAAACTTTTGTAAGCAGTTTGGTAAACTTTATTTAGTGTGCGAAATGTTAGTAACTATGGTTTGTGGCACCTCAGGATGAAGAGTTCAATTCAGTTTAAAATCCACAAACATTCATTCCCCAACCGCGATTAAAACCCGCAAGCTAATAAATGGTGCCTCAGCTCCTTAGCCCAAACGGCTACTGAGGTCGGCCGCAATATATATATTTCATGTACCGCAAAATTTCATAAACGCGTTCCTGCTATTATTTGTCAATTTGCACAATGAGTTTTCGCCAGACCTATAAATATGTTTTATATTAGTGATCCCTACCTAGACGCAGAGCAAAGAATCGTCGATGAACAACATGCGAGAAGTGAACTACACCATCTCAGAAAACACTGTGCTGCCGTTTGTTCGAGTGTTGTTTCCAGTTGCAACAATTACGAAAATGTGCTTCTTACTCCGGACATACGATTAGGAGCTGATTCCTCCAATAAACTTCGAGTGCAGCGTATAATAGTCCTACTTCACCGCGGTTTCCTCACGTACGGTTCTCGCATTTTGTGTTCACTGTTATCATAGTAAAGGGGACCTACTATTATTCCAACTCGTCATGTCTGTGTCCCGAAATTCAGGATTGGTGGAGTGACTCAGGTTCAATTTGCCGGATATTCTGGGTACTATCTTCCTACCCGGATAATTTGGCTTCCATATTTACCACCAGATGGCCGTACTTGTGCTTCGCATAAAGTTACAAATAATATATATATACATCAATGCATATTATCCATAAGATGATAAAGCATGCAAACGCCCTCTTGACAAATATTTCCAAGTTATAATCTCGGGTTCTAGGAGGATGAACGAGAAAATAAATACATATCTGGAGTACAGGAGCAACAATGAGTCAAATCGCGATAATAACCGACCCCACAGGCGATCCCTCGAATAAACGAAAAAATTATTGAAATGGTTGAAGGGCCTTTTATATAAAGATGAGCAAGAACGTTATGTCGCTTTTTCACCCACCACCTTCAAACATCGATATGTCACCTAAAACGTAGCTGGAAGATCAAAAATAGTCCCCATCAACATCGACGGCATTCTGCTAACGTTCTGGAAGGCCATGGATTCCATCGCGGTAGAACTTGGTGGGCCGTGAAACGAAGAAAGTATCAAGTGCATTTTGCACCTCTACTTGGGATTTGAACTGGCGTCCACTAAGGTGATTGTCCAAGGAATGGAACAGGTGAAAATCGGACGGTGCAATGTCCGGGGAGTATGGTGGATGCAATAGTGTTTCCCATCCAAAGCGTAGAATGGTATCCGGGTCATCCTAGCCACGTGGGGATTAGCGTTCTCATGTAACAGGAGGACATCTTTGCGATTCAGAAGTGCTGGCTCAAGAGTTTTGAGTTTCTCTTGAACACGGCTCAACTGCTGACAGTGCACAGTTGCATTGATGATTTGGCCAGCTGTTAGTAGTTCCCGATGCACGATGCCGCGAGCATTCTACCAAACACACAGATGGACCTTATTCTGGAGCAGTGCTGGTTTCGGCTGTTTTGTAAACGGTTCATGAGATGATAACCAATGATAACGGCGCCGTGGAGCTTCGGACAGGAATCACTTCTCATCACATGTCAACACCCTGTCCAGAAATGGATCCTTCCTCAGACGAGAAAGCAAAGAAACACAGGTGTCTGCTCGCCTTGCCTTCTGGCCCGGAGTCAAATCATGTGGGACCCATCGAACCAACTCGTAGTTCTCTCAAAGTTCATGGAGGTGCTGCCGAATGGTTTCTCCACTCACACTGAATTGTAGTCCCAGTTCCTCACATATCTGCCCACTGTTCGCCTCAATTGCTGCCTGAAGATCTTCAGTTGGTACCTGTGTTGGTCTTCCTGCACGTGGTGCGTCTTCGAATGTTTCGTCACCGTCCCTAAACTTGGTAAACCACCGCTGCACTGACAACGTAGTCAGGACAACCTCACCAAAGGAATGGCATATTTTCCGTCCCGCTGCAGCTGCGTTTCCCCCTAGTTTGAACTCGTACAGCATACATGCCCTTAAGACGCTCTGTGGAGGTCCTATGCTCACTATGTCCTTCCGCACGTTTAGAGTATAACTGAACTGCCACAACCAGATAGTACATTGGCTATACCCAACAGCTGACCTTCGCCCGATCTCCATTCGAATTCAACTCACGGTGTGAGGGCCAATTGAACACAGAGCTCCACATAAAGCGACAAACTTTCTTGGTTCTCTTTATACGTGTTTTTCATGTTGACAAAACCACCTAAGTGCCCACATGAGCTTAATTTCGAGCTCTGACATACGGTTTCCGAGTCATCACTGTTTGAAATGTTATCATGTCACGTCCGCAATAGAAGGTCGTTCCATTCCACCAAAAAATCAAATATCGTATGTACTGATTGAGCTATCGGAGCGGAATTAACGGTGATTGTTTAATAGTGAAACTTGATATCTGGCAGGCGAATCACAATAACGATATCGTATGACTTAAATTTGTTATCACCGCCATTTAAAAAATACATTTCAATATATCACCGTTTAATGGTCGTACCCAAGTTGAAAAAGCCATATAATGTTTAGGTAATCAAAGTGCATTTACATGGGTAAAGATAAGTAGCTAGGGCAAGCTGCGCCCCTTACACATCAATGAAAAATTGATAATAGTCAATAATAAGCGTTTCTGTAAGGGAAAAAGCGAACTATAATAGCGAAAAATTGTGTGTATATGTGGAAGTATGTAAATGAGGAGAAGGAGGCTAGGGGATAGCCTCCGAGTATTTAGATCTGAATTTAATAATAATTAATATTAAATGCAAATTAATTATTGTGTTGCTACAATATAACCAAGGGAGCGGAGCCTTTACGATTGTTAATATAATCTCAGCTCTAACTTATTTTCTCTGGTTAGTAGTCATCCATTGCGCTTCTCCGCACATATCATCTCTTCTCAAACGCTTTCAATATATTGAACAGAGTTGTTTATAGTATGGTTGCTCCATTCTTATAGCTCGTGCTAAGCTCAACTAAATTTAACATTTATTAATGCAAACAATCATCAGCACAGTCTCGGTTCGTTCATAGAATGATAGTGCCGAATCACTTAAAAAAATATTTTTCGTCAATTCCAAATTCGAGGACTCTATTTCCTAAACAAAGAAACGTATGTGAGAAAATTTCACTTTGTTACGTCTAGGAAGATGCTAACAAAGAACTACTTTCCATGTCTATATCCTATTTAAAATTCACAAGGGAAATACAAGGTGATAGTGTATCCTTCAATATGGCTATATATATATATATATATATATATATATATATATATATATCACTAGCACGTAAAGCCCATCCTCATTTCTGGTATCCAACAGTTCGTCTTACTCCCTTCATCCGTCTTCGACTCAGCAGAGTGTTTCTGAAATTCTTTCCGCCCAGTATTTTTAATTTCAACATAGAAAATCAACTCCCCCATGCACTGGAATTAAACAGTCGAAAATTTCCCTGGACGCAATAAGTTATTCATTCTAATTATCTTGTTTGGAAACATTTATAAATCTTGACATTACCCACTATATTTTTGTTGTGCTTTCTATTGGTAAAATCGCATTGAGTAAGATCACCATTCATCTTTCAAAGCAATGTTTCCGTTCTAAGAATTCGAATTCCATGACATTAATTCAAACACAATTTTTTAAACCTTGTTTTCTTTTCTGAAGTCTTTTGCCTTCATACTGTTCCTTATGAAGATACAAAAGTAAGCTCACTAATCTAGACCTGTAGCTTCAGTTAAGATTTCCTCTCAATGCTAGATTTCCTGTGAACTGTAAAATTTTGACCCTTACAATTCTAACTTATCTTCAGTTCAAATCAATGGATTTGGTTTAGTGTCTCTTCTGAAGTTATTAAATGTAAAGGCGGCTTACATGGTGTTGGATTTTGTGTCTTATAAGTTTGTTTGCTACCCACTATTTGAATGTTTGTCTCCTTCAGAAATGCATTTTGTTTCCCAGTAGCTCTCCAGTGTTTCTTTCAGTGCCCTTGCTACATTCGAAAAATATTAAAATCTTGGTGTTTCGAATTAGTTTCTTAAAAGTTTCATTTTCACTATTCGTCGTATTTCAATTGTATCTATATACTCACACTCTTATTACATTTATTACATTATTATTATATAATTTAATTTATCCGTACTGTGAATGTTGTTTATGAAGCAAGAAGTAAAGAGTACACAGTTATTTTACATAAAATTGTAATACGGGTGCGATGTATTTGGTATTTCTTCGTATGAATGCTCGTATACCAAAGAAAGCCATTCCACACGAAGTGGTTGTACGTATAATATTTCATAGTCAGATATCTATACTGAATGTTAAATTGGTGCTAAAGTTAGTCTTGATTATAATTGCAACAACTGTATAAACACACACTTTGAACTATGTACATGTTCATAATTGCATAGTTCAAATAATATAGTACTTGTATAATCGTTACGTCACTTGTGGTTCTGACATGTACATGTCGAAGATTTATGTACTAAAAGTTCTGGAAGAATCTCTTTTCATTCAGGTAACATATTTTAACTGAATAGAAATTGTGGCCTTCACGTTTCATAGAGGTCTTCTTGTGGGATACATCAAGTGTGGGTTATACTAGACCTCACCTCAAGAGCTTCCTACACTGAACCGAAAGTTAATGGAAACATATCAAACGATTTCGATACTTTGCTGAAACGTCTACTGCCAATTGGAGAATATTATCTTGACTTTCCTCACAGGAAGAGAGCCATAGTAAATCCTGCTAAATTTGCATTGCTTATCTGTATTAATAAAATTTGTAGAAATAATAACCGTGCTACGGTAACGATAATCTTGTGCTAAGTTGTTTATATCTAGTAGTGTTGAATAGTTGTGATTCCTAAACAATTAAAGCTAAATTTTACATTGCTAGGAAAATCATATGTATGGATGATTGACCAATACCCCCTCATGATTTACATGTTTGACAATATAGTTATTGTTGTTCAATAAATACCGCATGGTTGTTAGATATGCTTGTGTACAAAACGAAAGAAGTATAGTCACTAGAACAATACAGTTACGGGGATGCTGTGTAGTTGAAAAGCATGTTGTTTCTTCGAATCTAGAGGCATTGGACGAAAGAGTTACGAGTAGTTAAGGATGACAAATAATTACGATATATTGGGGAGTTATATACTTAAGAGATGGATGTGAGTTTAAATTATAGTATATTATTGTTAATGAGGCACCAAATATGAAGGCATATGAGCACAATGCATACTTCTACGTCTCATACATAAAGATTTATGCGCTCAAAGAAAGAATATGGCTGGAGTAAATATAAAACCGTACTTGTCATCATTGAAATTAGGATAGCATATCTATGGACTGCAACTATAATACAAATATCATTTGGTTAGGCGTATTGCCATAATTACAATTATATATCCAATATTTTATAGTAAAATTCCCGTTTCAAGTCCAATTAGCAATATGTTTTGTTAGCATTATAGCTAATTATACAACAATGCATAGTTACATTAACAATGGGGGATTATACCTGACCATACTATATATTTTCAATAACTTTAGATATTGTTAAAAATGACTTACGGTGCCGCACAGTAATGGTTTGGTAACTATACATATAGTTATAACGACACTGCCGTATTGCTGAAGGTACGATATTCTTCTTTTATATTGATCACCATTTGTGCTGTTGAATAGCATCCGTACTCGGTGAAATCTATCATAAACTATTGTTGCGGTAGCCATATAATGTAAGTTTCAGTATTAACCTTTATAGGAACACTTCGGGTCTATTAATTGTATTAACATATATTATACGTAACATTTATTGTATTAATAGGTAGATGAAGCGTCCAGGGGTCAACCGTAATATATAAAAAGAAATACAAATTTTCTGATTGTTTGTCTGTTAATACTATTGTACTTTACCCAATTTAGTTTCAGGTGGTTTTACTCATCTTCAGAACAATATGGCAAGTCAAGATATACTGCAATATATATTAAAAACTCAAAAATGAGGAAATTACAAGCCCATGCAAAACAAGAAGAATATTTGAAATTTCAAGTAGTTTAATGACACATTTATTGTATTTTGGGCATTTGACCCGTATAATTATAAATATTATTGTCGTTATTCCCACAGACCTTGTTAAGTTATCTTAGCTGTTTATGTGAGTTAAAAAAACCACCTATTAGTTTTAAATGTAAATATAGAACAGAGTGACACTACTGTTCAAGGTGAAAGTATGTCATCAAAAACCTACCAAGGAGAGGAAGAAGTTTCGTTTTTTGAGTGATTTTTTATGGTAAATTCGCGTTTAAGACTTAAATGCCATGAAACAGAACACAAGTGTAAGCGGTTGATAGAATCAATGTTCTGTCCGAAGGCACATCCTGGCTCGCATGTTCCTCGCCAAGGTGAAAGTATGAAGATGGCACCTAGATTTAACGTGGGCTCCGAACCTATTTTGTTCCAGCAGGACATCGAACCTGATACCCCTTGATTAGAAGTCAGTAAACAATAGCACTCATGCACAGGTATCATGTATGTAAGTGGAGACTTCAAATAATAACAAGTGTTGAGATCCAATAGCTGAAGACATAAACCATGTAAAATATCATGTATGTATCAGAATCTCCATCTGGAAAATTTCGATTGATGATAAAAAATGAGTGTATTGTTACATACCTTACACAAATCTATACATCTTTAAAACCAAAACTTCAATATACGTATTGTGCGTTTATTATTTGTATTTGATACGTGATTAATTATAAATTATGTTTCAAACATGAAGCCATGAAGTTTTTAGGCTATCGCCTAAAACAAAAAAATGTTCAGAAAAGGAATTTTACAATTACATTATCTTGTTTTGAGAAATTTCTTAAAACAGACAAAGCCTAATGTTGTCAATATCTGATATGGTGAAACGCTCTTTTAGCCGCCCTAAATCCAAAATTTGACGACGGAACCAATTGAAACCTTGCTTAATCTTCTCAGGAGAGTCCATTTAGTGAAGCTACGTACTAAATAGAAGTGTTTCCCCTTATACACTTTTATAAAAAAAAAATGATATTTAGAATTTTAAATGAAAATTAAGAAAATAATATCTGTAGTATTGAAACTTTCAGTTTAGTCTCTTCAGAATAGAGAATTAAAACATAGCTTGTCCCCCTTCTACTCTTCACATATAAAGAGAGTTGAAAAACGATACGTCTTGAAATAAATTGACATGAACATAAGAAAAAAAAGTATAGAGCATGGAGGGTGAATAAATACATAATTTCAGCTCTAAACTTTCCGAAGTGTGGAAAAAGTAATTTTTTTATCTTGATTTTACCAATACCATTAACGGTAAAATTGAGGCGGTATGTACCCTGAAAAACTTCAAACCTACATTAATTAAAAATCCATATTCCAAAATTATGGAATTGATGCGCAATGAAACCCCAAAAGAAAATATTGTGTTCTGAGACAATGTATGGAGTACAAGTCGAATGTAAAAAGTATGAATAAGACGATTTTTCTCATGAATACTGATCTTAAAGGTAATAACTTCCATCTATCAGGCAATGAGTTTTATTTACCAATAAAACTTAAGCAAATGCTTGTTGAAATGTACATAATTTACTCCTGCGTGTTATACAACCAAGCATTATTTTTTCAAAATCGTAAATCTGTTCAGATAATGACTTGCCGCAAACGAATGATTGTTACTTACTGGAAGGTAGTCCTATTCATGATTATTTGGGTCAAAATTTACTACAGAGAATTTTGGTGAATCCCCAATTTCATTGGGGAATTCCTTGTGCACCGATTTTAAAACTTAAGAATTATGCAATTTTTGGAAGAGCAAGTTTGAAAACTTTGCCCCCGCAGTTGTATTCTTAATAGTGTTGACAATATCAAGCTCTAGAGTTCATTTCCTCCACAACAACTACAAAATCTTAAAATACATTAAATTGATTATAAAATCTTACCTAACGTATCATAATGATTTTCAGGTTGTTCTTCTAATAGATTGTTCTGCCTAGCCTTTCCTAAAAAATAACGAAGAATGGTCAACCAACTGTCATTATCTTCATTAATAATTTCCTTTAATACCGAATATATAAATATATTAACCTAAAATACCTTTGTAATAGTAAATCTCTTAAAAGTTCATTGTTTACTAGGTAATATCACTTTCTGATTAAGTGTATTGGAATTTAGGTTTACACTAGAAAAGTCGTGAAATGCAATGGGATATATACAAATGATTTTGCGACTTTTACTACAGAATTATTCTTAAATCCTCAGCCAAGTGAACATATTCCGCAACATGTAATATAGCTAGTATGTCTACATTACAAGTAATACTTATTTCTATAATTTACTTTAATGAATTACTATTAACAATAAACGAGGCAGGAACTTGTAACCAAAGTCGGAAAAACAGTATTATTTTGATATCAGCGGAATCCATAATATTTGAACCTAGAGAAGGGCAGCATTTCCGTAACCACTAATGTGAAATTGTGCCACACTAAAACAGAGGTGTGGTTCAACCACCATTTAAAACAATGTTTGTTCAGTTGAAACGTAATGATTTTAATTGTTACTTATGTTTTATGTGTGTATTTTATTTGTATCGGTTATCCACTGAAATTAGGAAGAACATATACATTTTTCGAATTTCGTTTTATTTTCTAAGCGTTGTGAAATGGAAAAGACATGAATATTTTATTGTTTTTTTTTGTAGATCTATTGAAACACACTAATCGAACATCTTTAATTTAACCACTCATTTAGGTAGATTTCGAAGAAAAATATACCTAATGAGATCGGTACGATATGAAAGTATATATATATGTATGTATTAACACGCTAGCGGCCATAATTTTGAAGATATTTGACCAATTTTTATATGTTGTTTCTGGGCTTAATAGCTCGGTTAAGTTCGTTAATGAGCAAAGTCGGTCGCCATCTTGGATCCAAAATGGCCGTCGAACCCATTGTTGTATAGAATACACAGCCTAAACGCTGGGGCTATTGAAATCAAATTTCGCATAAAAGCACATCATCACTTTTTGATTACGAAAATGTTACCTAATGAGTTCAAAGACGCCATCTTGGATCCAAAATGGCGGAAATAAGAAATCTATTTTCCATATCGTTTGAGCTAGAGATAAGAAATTTGACATAAATGTGTATTGTCACTAGCAGTTCAAGAAATATTACGAAATGTTGAAAAAGTCGCCATCTTGGATTCAAAATGGCCGCCGAACCCATTGTTGTATAGAATACACAGCCTAAACGGCTGCAGCTAGAAATGTCAAATTTGGTAACACTATACATTATCATTTGTATGTTACTAAAATATTACATGATGTGTCCAAAGACGCCATCTTGGATCCAAAATGGCTTACCTAAAAATCCATTTTCCACACCGTTTGAGCTAGAGATACGAAATTTGGCATAAAGGTGCATTATGACGAGTACTTTAGGGAAATATTACAACATTTGGGAAAAGTCGCCATCTTGGATCCAAAATGACCGCCCAAAATACCATTTTGCACACCGTTTAAGCTGGATAAATGAAATTTTACTTGAAGTTGTACAATCACAAGTAGGTCAGGACAGTATAAGAAAACTTTCGAAAAGTCGTCAACTTGGATCCAAAATGGCCATCCCAAAATCAAATTTCCAAATCATTCAAGGTAGAGAAACGAAATTTTCTTTGATGGTGTATGACCAAGAGTAGGTTACAATAAATGGGGCAAACCTCCCCTTTGGGGCCGCAGCCCCCAGTGAAAGGATGCAGATGGATACCATGGTAGTGTAGTGCTGCAAGGAGATTTTGGTTAAGATAAAGGAGGCGCATCCTCTCAAACACACTGAAGTTGGGGGGCGAACCCCCTACGGGGTGTCTGGGGGCAGCGTTCCAAGCAAAACAAAGCGAGTATATATATATATATATATATATATATATATATATATATATATATATATGTGTGTGTGTGTGTGTGTGTGTGTGTGTGTGTGTGTGTGTGTGTCTTGTGGGGTATCGTTGAACAGCTCTTGATGAATAATCTACAAAACAATAAATAGTTTCTCGATAGCTCTCATATAAGGCGAAATTTGAATTTTTGAAAAAAAATCGAGATCTACCTCAGCCTGTAGGCCTACCGAAAGGGATTTTTGTAATACAATCCAACATTCGCTACAATAGATTTCACAAGGACTCTACTTCATCCTCACGCATGGATATTTTTTCTCTTCGACAAAGAACATAGTTTGAATAGGTTCATTTATTTACCTATTATACAACGAACTAAAATATACTTTTAATTTGTCACCAATTTATAAATTAAATATTAGTATGTCAAACGTAAAAACTGACATGTTGTCCCATGGATGACTATTTACAGTAATGCTAAAAGTCACTCACTAACTATCGCTTCGTATGCGTTAATGTTAATCAGGCAGATATTACGAATGATGTTGTCCTATATATAAACTGGCGGGAGAGCAACGCGAGAAATGTCCGCAGTGGGTTCGAGAAACGTTGCATCAAAATGTACGTGTTTAAATAAAGATTTAGTAAATAAATAAGATTATGTTACATGATTGTTTAATAAAATACATTATAGAAGAATGCCACTGTTAGAATAGGTTGCGAAAGGAAGGATGTATGACTTCCTTTCATACATCCTTCGAGTGCTAAGACTAATTCATATGATGTCTTCGTATGTTTTATATTCTGAAGCAAGGCACCGATGGCTGGGTACCTTCCTTGACTACTTCTCCGATTACGGTTCTCTAAGTTATTCTTGTGGCTCGTCTGTAGCTAATGTTGACTTTTCTCCTGTTAAGTTATATATGGGTTTCCCCCCTTTTCGGCAGCAGGCAGCCACTTGTCTCTTGTCTGCGTTTAGGTCTACCTGCTTCCGCGGGCAGCGTTACAGTATTTTGAGTGGCGACTGGGACGAGAAAAGCGAATTCAATGTGGTTTTCCAGTACTGGTTGCATCATTTTAAGTGGCGACATGTGACAGGACTCTCTTTCCTTGCAATGTTTATATAAAGCTGCAGTGAGTGAGTATCCTAGTCCAGAATGCGCAACAAGACACTTGCTACCTTCGATATTGTGTTGCTCTGTTAATAGCATTGCATGAAGTAAGTTTATTCAAGTGTAGTTTGGCCATAAAGCTACTTCGTCAACTTTTGTGTGTGCGTGTGTGTGCGTGTGTGTGTGTGTGGAGGTGTTGACGAGGGCTGTTGTTGTTAAGGCCTCCAGTTAAATTAGATTATGTGATAATTTTATAGTATACTTTTCCCCTATTCTCCTTTTCTTTCTATTATTTGATTACTCGCTATAATGTAGTCTGCATAGAATTTCGGATATTTTTTTTCAACTTTTTCCTTTGTTTCTCTAAGAGATACCCACAATAAATTGGATTAATGATGTGATATTTGAGTAAGATTTACCAAGTACAGTGAACAGATCGGAAGAAAGAGTTCGAGGAATAACTGTAGCATGTCAGCGATTGAGTGACTGATTTCCTGCCATATATGCGTGTCTATTTTGTGTTAGTTAGTAAGTATATCTCAGCGTTTTACATTTATTTGTGAGCTTTTCTTTTAACGCGAAACTGCTCACGCTCAAAGATAGAATGGCTGACAGTTCGCGCGGTGGCGAAAGCGAATTGAACTGTTGTGACTTTATTTCGTCGGAACCAGTCATAAGCTGCAATAAAGGCTTTCGTAAGTTACATCGGGGTTCAATGCAGCAAGCGTACCCGTTTGACAGAATGTGACCTTGACTGCCATTGTAAGGTATATCCAGATAAATGATCTGATACACCAGAGGGTTAGGGATCAGTCAACACTGAAAACCCCTCAGGGGAAAGTATCACTGGGTGCTCCCCTAAGAGTGATTTTGAAAAGCTTTACCAGATGCGCACTGAAATGAGTAGAACTAATAATGAAATGAACAAGAAATTTGACAGCCAAAGGGAAGAAACTAAAAGCAATGTAGGTAATCTTAAAACTGACACCTCCGCTACGAAGTAAGAACTTCAAAGTAAAACTGAAGCTAGTGTTCGTAACGTGACCTCTGAGTTTGCATCTATTAATGTTATGATAGATGAGGTCACTTTCAACATGAAATTCTTGGAAAAAAACACTGACGAATTTGCGAGTTCGATCCACAAGACTGATTTCAGACAGAACGCGCAACTTGATGAGACTTCTTTATGTGTGAGACCATGTCTCGGGAGCTTGGTTCTGAGATAAAGTTACTCAGAGATGAGATGATATTGCTCAGGAGAATCGTCATTAACTCAGGTTCTTTTTTGGCCTGGTAAGCCTAAGGAAACTCAAACCAATATATACCATATGGGGCCCTTGTCGAAAGCAACCTTGTGTGGTGTGAGCGGTGGTACGATCACAATCACTTCGTTGGTTACTCCAATGATTACCAACTCACGTATGACAACTACAAAGAGCGACGCATGGACTTTACGAGCGACTGGGGGAAGACCGTATTCGTTTGGATTCAAGGCTCCTGCTAGCGTTGGGTGTATTTCCACCTTGGGTGCAGTCCATCAGAGAACTCACGTAACCCATTCGAAATTTCCATCTCAGGCTTATTGCAACGTCGCACAACTTGTAGATCGCGATCCATTGAGGGTAATTGCGCCTATTGGCCAGGTAGACACTAAAGTGAGAGGTCGCGAGTCAAGTGGTGCTGGGATGTGAAAGCCTCTAAGGCTGAGTGACCTTGTTCACTTTCTCAGAGCAGGTGCTGACTCACAAGGAAGGCTCATGGTGGTTGTCGCGTACGTTCGCATGATGAGATATGAGGATCACCAAATTTTGCGATGCTATGGACCATAGGGAGAAGAACTAGGGTACCTGGAATTAGGAATCACAAAAATATCACGTAATGGGCAGTATACAACTTCAAATTGAATATCTTGAATGGAACTTTAAGAACTTAATAATGTCAAAATCAGTTACGAAATGCAGAAACAGTGTTGCCGTCCATTAAGCAGTGTTGCCAAATCACAATAAAACCATTTTCTTGAAATGACATTACATATTAATTAATAAAAATTTAAAAGTACTAGTAAGAAAACAATATAGCAAAGTCTGGCAGCGTAGTGTTCCAAACTATGGACACTGTATCAAGTTCAATGTGGAGAACCAACATTTCCACGGTCGAATATTGCATATTGTTTACAGTTTACAACACTGTGGTCTGTGCTTTACATATGTTGTGAATCATTACTAGATTGTAGTGAACTTTGAAAAACCGTTGTAGTGAACTTTGAAAACCTCAGCTTTATAATAGGTTGATAATATTGTCAACTGGTGACATGGCATTTAGGTTTTTGGTATTCATCTTCCTGACATATAAATTCCTCCAAAACCAAAACTGATATATATGTAATGTAAATCAAACCTGGAAGTCCAAAGAATCGTCCATTAAAGCACGAAATTGATAAAAATTACAAATATTACGTTATACGGGGCAAGATTCCACGTTTCTGCAATGTTAGTAGCCTGGAGCCAGAGAAATACTGTCTGGCAGAATTAGTTTCAGCACAGGTATAGCAGAAATCTCATATCTATGTACAATTAAGAAATTTGTAAATGTAAAAAATGAGTTTTGTGCGAGAAAATAAAACTCACATTGAACAAATTGCTCAGGACGCGGTGAAATGATAAGCATTATTGACACAGAGACTTCGTTGGAAAATTTAAGGTAGATTACTTTATGATTACATTATTATATTAAAATATTCAATACTGGAGGAAGTTTATTCTCTAGCACTGGGAAAGCCCAAATTTAGAAATTATATAATAATGTGTACTTGTAAATGTCGGCAAAGGTTTTATTCGCATAAGTTTGTTTGAATGCTGTTTTCAGGTTAACTTTGTCTGAATGCTGTTTTCTAAACATCACGAGGTAATCTGTGTGGAACAACGCTCCGTATGCCAACAGTATATTCACTCCTTGCTTCAGTTAATCTAACAAAACTAATATGTGAGAAAATCGTCTACAACATGCTTATATAGAAGTTACCAATATATCGATAATATATGAAGAGAACTATTGGTGGCTATGTTCTTGTAGATTTTGGAAATGTAATACGTGGTCCTGTTAAGATTGTGGGTGTTTTATCTGAAAGTACATAATAAAGTATCGATCTTCATCGAAATAGTATTGTATTACGCTACTGAATTTGATTTAGTACGCCTTCTGAGTTGCGAAATTGATTCATATTTGAAGAAACAAATGTTGGACAAGCATTTCAATTTTTACTATTGTACAATCATCGTCTTATTTTCAATGTTTAATTAGTGCATGTCAGTATAAATAAATTGAAGAAGTTTTAGTCCTACTTGGTACATGTTTCCTTATTTTTGAATGGACATACCACATGTATAACTTTAGTATATGGAATATGAGAACCTGATATCAGCTTAAACTATACTTGAAACTTGAAAACTAATTTGATAACCCTACCAGATAATTTAGAATATATTATCATTGAAGTTAGTGCAATTTATTGTTAATTGATATTCAAAGAAACATTTAGAGTATTTTACATATTCGAAGTACTTTGATTGTACTATATGCGTTTTGGATTCATCCTACTCAACTAAATGCCTGTGTCCTGCCTTAATTATAATATGTTATGTTATTTTAAATATTGTATTTTAACGCGTCACACAAGTAGGCAACTGTACGTTATTTTATGCATGGTTCTGTCCCAGTTTATATGAAGAGTCCAAAACCCAATGGAAACAAGTGACATCAACTAATATGCCGATGAAATATTTTGTATTTATTACGAAATATATTGTAATACATAACTGTCATTTTGTGTACAAAGAAACATTGAACTGTAATGTTTTCATGAATAAAATATGACAGATGCTTCACATATATTTCAGGTAATATATAAAATATTTCCTTAAGTTTTTTCATTCGTCAATGCCACTCGCGTAACTTGGAATTTGGAGTCTACATATAAATTAATATTAGCTTTGTCAAACCATCATGCTAAGTCAAAAGGAACCTATTCCATAGTGGATCATGGACAGAGGCGGCATTAGATGAGCGCGGGGCCTAGGGCAATAATGACCCCGCGGGGCCAAAGTAGAAGTAAAAATCGCTGAGCTCCGAAATGTTACATCTAAAGCCGATAACGCAGTAAGCAACTTTCCCCTAAATGCTTCCTCTCACTTCTTCCTTTCATTCCTAACCCTAAATTTATTACTAAATATTATCTTTTTTAATGAACAGCTGTTTCTTATGAAAAAAAAATTCCGACATAACTTATTTAAAGAAAGTACAATATATTTTAAAAACTGCATTGCTAATTACAAGTGCTTCTTTATTCATTTCCATTTTACATTACATTTCGCATGGAAACTATATAAAATAGTTTATTTGTAAACTTTTTTTACAAATCAACTTTTATATCATAGAGTAAGAAAAATATCAACTCGGAACGCGGGGCCTGGGGCGGTTGCCCCAGTTGCCACCCCGAAACGCCGCCTCTGATCATAGATGACATTGTTACCTCGTTGAGGAAATTAATGCTGAATCAATATTATGAAGCAATACGAAGCCTCAGAAATCGTATTTTCAATTATTTAGAGGCCACTGTTGCTAGAACTTGACATTCCTATATAGTTTCAGTACACTCTGAGCTTTTGGTACTGCCGCACGTGGTTTGAAAAGAATTTGTCTTGAGTAGTCATTGGAGAGTTGTGGCGTCTTTTCTGAACTGATGGCAACAGGTAAGCACATTGTATTCTATGTTGTTGTAACCTTAACTACAGCAAACCAAATACATTAGAGCGTTACTTATATTAGTACTAATCACAAATTTAAACACAAGATACGTTATAAAGTCTGTATTATCTTGCGTATGTAAAATATGTTTATTTCAAACTCTGCTGATATCATTGAAAATTTTAGATTATATTATATCAGTATTAAAACCATTGCGTATTGACTATTTGCAAATAAATTAAATACGAATTTTGTTAGCATTTCTTACTATATAAAATATATTAAGACCATATTTCTAACTGTAAGCGTTCCACATATTAGTATTTTAATTATAAGGGTCAGGAATGGCATCACTATATTGCTTACAAAATTAAGTATAGTAGTTAAGATTTAATATTGTGTTCCTATCATGCCGCAAATGACTTGATAACCTTTTTTTCTGGTTTGGTCTCATTTTTCCTAAGAAAATCAGCAAATTAGTTACTTAAACTCTAAAACAGTTTTGATCAAGCTCAGAATATAAGGTATATTAAAATGGTAATTAAATACTACAGTTCGATTATTTTTTAAAATAAAATATATGCTAACCTTGTATCTAAAATACTATTAAATTACTAACGGTCGTATTCTATCAATACTACTAATAATCATTTTGTACGCATCATACTCATTTTATGACCCTACTTTATTTATCCAATAACTAAAGATAATAGTATTTAATGCACATTAAAAAAATGATTTTAAACTAAATGTTATTCTTCTACCCGGGTTGCTTGAGTGAAGTTATACAGTATTGTAGGCCTTGCTTCTTCAGCCTTCCATATAAAGAAACTATAAAATGCATCTGCAATATTCTTATAATCGCATGGCATTGCCTGAAATTAATTTGTTCAATTTAACCTAAAAGATGGTATAAATTTATAAGTAATTTCATAGACAATTAGACAGTAAACTTCCATTAAAATTTTACATTTCATTTCTCTTCTCTACAAAATGTCATTGTTAATGTCAATGCCTAAAACCTAGAAAAATCAGTAACTTTTAAGCAGGTTTTCGCTTTAAAAACGTTCTTTTACATCTATGTCTTGGAGTAATGAGGAAACATAAAAGGAAATACATTCAATGTATATGCAATGTAAACTAATTTCAGTTTGTAACAAAACCTCATCTTCTGAAGGCATTTATTACGAACATACATATTAGGAACATATATTGAAATAAGAAAGGTAGCGAAAACTAAAAGCAAATGAATGAGACAAGTCCAGATAATTACGTGAGTTCTAAATTAATAACATGAATTTAGGAGTGATAGTTTTTTCAGTGTGCATTCATTTTAACTAGCTGCAGATGTTTTGAGAAATTCAAAACTACTGACTCTAGTTATTTGTTTAATGCTCCTTTAAATTAGGGACTCTACTATTTGTCTATGATTTAGTGTGGTTGTGTGTAAAAGTGAGTGAGTAAGTATGAATATGCTGTAAGAACAAAATTTATCCAAAATCAAAAGTGTCTGTGATAAAGGCTATCTAGGCATCTTTTATTAAATACAAAATGTTTGGCAATATAAGCAAAATAATATTTGTATACATATTAGAATAAATATATGTCAGTGGTTGAACTTATATACCACAATACATTAAAATCGTGATAGATAATAATAAGTAAATACTCACTGGCCTTAATATGGTTAAAAAATGAAATTGAATATTTTTGACCCACGTACTCTCCTCCTCTTTGCGTATCTGAAATTATATATTCATTTTATCATTATTGTTTTCTATACATTTAAACATCGTTATATATATTTAATTCGTAAAACAATCTGTGAACATTAGCCTACAATAACTAGTTAGCGTTATTATTTTCATTGAAATATGACAAATTAAAAAAATTGTTTACGCCACTCAAATGATCCTTGTGAAGTTAATATTGTCAGTGGAGACAATAATGTACATTTGCCACAAGTTTATTTTCACGCAAATAATAATTATCAGTACACGTACATTTTTAGTCATGAATATATATCCCTGAAAAAGCAATAATTACTCTAATTGTTATCGCTGCCGCAAAGGAATATATATATATATATATATATATATATATATATATATTAATCACTCAGGGCTTTTACATTTACACTGTATATATATATATATATATATATATATATATATATATATATATATATATTTCCTCCTAAGATTTTACATCGACGACCACCAATTTCTGTTTATTAATAGTGGTTGTGGAGGATAAGGTTAATAGATCAATAAGTTATGATTTGTATTGTTATAGATAAGTTGTATTGTTATCATGGTAACCGTACTCAAACAGTCATGGATTTTCACGAATTACACAAGAACGGCTAGACTTGTTACATCCGAAGTCGATATTCTGGAAGAGTGGACAAAGTTCCATGTTTACGTAGCAACAGAACACTACTTTTCCACGGGAAAGAAGCTCAATTAATAAAACTTATATTCGCGCCTCATGTGAGACCGTTAATTTAATTAGCTTCAAACTTGGAATGATTGTATACGAATCAGCGCATCACACATGAAATACATCAATTATATCAAACTATTTGTCATTTCGATTATAACGAGGCTAATTTTTTAAGTAAAATATTACGTAGGAATCAATGAGCCGATATAAGTCAAAATTCACATAAACATGTATGTTTAGCCCAATACATGGGGTTCAAGGCTCCAAGGTATCTCCATGACATTGCATGTATAGGCTAAATTAAGGCTTTTAGTGGCCGCAGGCCCCTCTGCTTTATTACAAATACAAGCAGAGATAACGCGTTCAGGGGCCACGGACCTACTGACACATTGCGTTTATAACCAAAGGTTAGGCGTTAATCAGTTACGGTAGGCATTTTCAGATATATCTAGCTTTCAATATATCGCATTATAATTGTTGTATGAGGGTGGAATAAACAATATTTCACTCAGGATTACATCCGAAAGTAGAATTCACTTTCAAATTAACAAAATTATGGGACGTTATAAGTAGAATCCAACCAACTTCCGAAATCAATAAATTAAAACATCTTGCATAGTAGTAAGCATATCTAGATGGGGAAAAGAAAATATAGATCAGAATCGCATGCAAATCTTACGGATAAATGTTAATAGGGAAATAATGTAATTTCACTTATGTTTGTTATAATCTTGAAAAATATTTACTTTCTAATAATTCGGAATCTGATGTTCGCATCAACGTGAAATGAACGGCATGATTATAATTACATCGGTAAAATGAAACTCCAATCGGAATGGGAAAATATGACGTCTCATAGTGCATTGAACCATCCTATGAAATGCCTCTATTTCATATATTCTACGCATATCGAATTTGAGTAAAAACTTTATAGTTAGATAGTCAAACCTTACGTACTTAAGAAAACCTAAGGGATCTTGGGAGGTAAAGCGACCCTGCCTGCTGCCAAAAAAGTATATTGCAACACCGGCAACCTAAAACGATCAATGTCTTCTTTCGCCCAACTTACTCATATCCATTATAGTTTGATGTAAAATAATATCATTAAAATTAACTTTTCTCTGCGACAAGATTATTATTTTAGGCAAGATAATTTGTTTCGCACTATAAACGTCAACTTTCTCAGCTGATTTTTGGAAGACTGTAACAAAGGTTAATGCTTCCTACTTTTCACACATGTATATAATTAATTTATATTAGATTTAAAAAAATATATTAATCTTTAAAGGACAATGAGTAATAAAATCAGTTTCAAATAAATGATAGTATTCAGTTCAGTTTAACTGTATGATGTTCAATGCGGTGCAGAAACTCAACAAAAATTGCCAAATTACTTTAATAAATATTCTGTACAATGTGTAATTACTCAAGATCCTGAAATCGATTTTTCAATCCATCCATGAATGAAGTACATTTTCAATATATGATATATTTGAATAAGATGGTGATGCAAATGAATCATAGAGAACTTCAGAAAATTAATTAAGCATTGCCGTGAAATTTAGTAGCGAAACAAAATACAATGATCAACGTGATACATGGAGAGAAGATGCGTCAACTCATTGTATTTGACAGTAATTCAAATCAAAATAGACAGTGTTATACGCAGGTTTGCTGGTAACAAAAGGTATTTTAATATGTTAAACTTAATTAGATATACTTATGATGGAGTATGTAAAGATAAAAGCCATGCTACCCGTAGAGCGCTAAGATATCGGCACGTTTATAATTCTTTACTACTTTAAAGAACGATAAAACATGGAAAATGTATTTCTGAATTGTTTTAAATGTCAAAACGCACGTAATCGCTTCTTTAAAATGATTAATGTGAGATTATTAAATCATCCACTAAGCACATTCACCTCAAAGATGCATCTTGACAAGGTTTTTGATATTGCTGTTGAATGAGTAACGTAAAAGAGGTTGCGGCCTCCTTCCTTTTGTATATCAATGTTTTTTAAGAGGAAACGTGCAACTGATCTTCAAGCCAACGCTTGTAGGATGTGCAAGGATTATCCGTCATCAACAAGTGAAATAACTAATGGTGTAATTCTTATTGTTTTAGAATTATACTAATTTTGTTTTGGAAACTTCTCATGTTAAACGAATAACGATAGCTAAATCAGATTCTCAGTTAACAGAAAGCAACATGAATAAGGTTCACATGTGAGGTGGACCTTGATCGCATATAGTGTGTGTGTAGATCCATTTGTTGTAACTAGTGAAAGTACTGATGTTGTACGTCGATTTGTTAACACACGAAAGAAACTCAGCATGATATTTAATTCACATTTAATTGGCACTGGCATTTCATTCAGCATTTGCATTTGCAGTGGGAGTTACAACTTTTTATACCGATAAAAGTAAATGCTAAATTGTGGCTGAGTTAAAACTAAATTCCAAATCGAAGTGAGTATTCAACTTCAAATGATTACCCGAAGATTAACATGTAAACTTTCCTAAATGCAATTCTCCATTCAGATGTCCTTACTTTGACCTCAAAGGCGTGTTTAAAAGATGTGTGTACTTTATTTCTCGAGGATTTCTCGGAATACTGCTGCTAAAATATTGTCATCCATTGCATTATTTATGTATACAGGGGTGTCCCATTTTAATGAAACCACTGTAATATTGCAAAACACTGAAAGAAAATTTAAACAAGTGTGCAGTGAAACATGTACCGACAGAAGTGGGACAGCATTGCATGCAAAATGGAGTGAATGTGCCACATGTTCAGTGTTGCCACGTCAACACAAACGATTTTTTTTAATGGGATGAAGGTTCAGTACTTTCGCAGGTGATAGCACGAGTCATGACAAAAAAACTTTATATGAACATGGTTCGAATTCTGCTTCGATTTGGAGATCCAGTTCATTCATCTTGGAGTCTAAATCAACGACTAACAAGATAAAGAAAATAAGTAATGCTCATTAAATCAGAAACGACACATTGAATGCAACTTTCATTTCTGGAAATTTGTTTATAACCACATAGTGGATATCAGGATTGAAAACACGATGTCGCCAGGCTGTCAGTGTTGCCAACACGATATAACGTATAAGTTTTTCAAATGACATTACGTTGTATTGTTAGGTATTTGGCATCCTTTAGTGGTGATAAACAACGTAGCTAAAGTTAGCAAAGCAGCGATCCAAAATATGGATGAACTATCTTCGGGAATTACTTAGTTTATAAAAGATCGCGAAACCCCTTCGTCTTATCAACAGTCAGCAACACTGAAATGCGTGATTTACGTGAGTTGTTTATCATCAGTAGAGGATGACAAAAATCTAATAATACAACGTAATACCGTTTAAAATTTTAAACTTGACATCATGCTTTCAATCCTGATAACCGCCATATCGTTACAAAGAAATTTCCACAAATGAAATTTTGATTCAATATGTTTTTCTTCTTTGTTGAGAATTATTCATATTATTCACCTTGTTAGGCGTTGATTTTGATCTAGAAGTTGGAACTGCTTTATCACCAAATCCTAGCAGAATTCGAACCATGTTCATATGAACTTTTTGTTTGTTATAATTCATGCTATCACTTTCAATAGTACTGAACCTTCATCAATTTTGAACAAATATAAACTTATATTGAGGTGGCGCACTGTGCATGTGACATAACTCCGTTGTGCAAGGAAGGCTACCGCCCCTCTGTCGATAAATATTCCGCTGCACACTTTTTGTATTTTCTTTCAGCGGTTTGTAGTATTCTCTGGTTTGATTGAATGGGATACCGTATAAATTCGATAATTAAAGTATGTCATCATGAAGTTCAGGCAGCATTAATTTTTCGCCAATCCTAAAAGCACCTCATAGGTGTAATGCGCTAAATTCTGTTTGAAAATGTACTCGCCAACTGGAAGATTATAAGGAATATATGTTTGTATTAGTTTTAGATAAGTTAAAGAGGTATGAAAGGGTTGTTCTATTTCTGAAGGTAATGTTCTATTTAATGAAAAATGTTACTAAAGCTAAGAACCAAATTAAGTAAATTTTAAATTGAGCAAAACAATATTGCATATAATATATTTTTTTTATTTTCAATCCAAGAGTGTACATAGTAGTGTTTATATTCTTTGTAATATTTGTAGTAATAGGTGTAGAAGCAGTAGCGAAAATAGTTGATCGGTTGTTGTTTTATAGTCCTAGTGGAACTAATATTAGAAGTAGTTAGCAGAACTCGAAATTTTTGTAGTTATAATAATTGTTTCTGTTGTAGCTTTTATGGTATTAATGGGCAAAAGAAGACGAATATAACTAGATAAGGTTTAAAACACTCTAAAGCTCCTACATTTATACAATGAAGAACATTGATTAACATTGCAACGTAGGGGACATCAAAGTCAAAGCCAAGTATTATTTTATTCTCCACACTTTTAAAGGTCGTTCCTAGTATACTCGTATAAACATTTTTTCCCTAAATGGCAGATATATCCGGGGTGTATAAAATAATGAGTTATATTGAAATTATTTGATTCTTATGTCCTAAAAAAATGACTATATCAGATTTGTTTGCCTTCTATTGCTTGCTCTACTTATGTTTGCAATATTAACTGCTGGATGTTTAACACACGGTAAAGCACAATATCAATATTATCGTATTAATTTGTTCTTTTTCCTGTATTTGGGAACATTGTATTTAAATTAACCACTCTATGTATAAAATACATCGTATCCGTAACCTTCTTTAAATTTTATTTTCTTGCTGATTGCAGTTTGGAGTTAAAGAAATTACGTCCTAAATATTTCTGCTAGGAGAAACAGTAAATGTAATCAATTTTTCTAAGATTTGTAATTCAAAATCGTAATATAATTTTAAATGTATTTTAATGACAGCACTTAATTCAATATGTTCTTCAATGTAATATATGCTTTGGAGAACGTTATATTCCAAGGATCATAAGTTTATATTGAATACACAGTAAACAGACATTTCAAATATATCCTTTGTATTGAAAAAAATACATATTTGGGGGGAATTATTTATTGAATTTAACCTGCCAGGTTAAACGTTCGAAGAAACCTTAAATAATATGTATTTCCATTATTTCTTATAGGCTAACAATATCTAATGTTTACACATTTTATTATTCTCATATATAGCTTCAACGTTAATATATTAACAACATATTACGTGTGTATTTTATATTATTGTAGATCCCATTTCGATGTTTCTCAATCTCAAATATTTTGAAACAGGCATTTAATAAATGTTAAGTGGATTAAACGAGTATATTGTGTTGTTTCTCAGAAAATCGCATTTCCTTTACTTTCAGTTAATAAAAAATATGTTTTCTCGTTCGGAGATATATTATTATTGCATAATACGTAATTTTATGTTTAATTATGAAAACAATTTCTACGAACTCACCATTAATAAGAATTGCACCATTTTCCATCGTAGAGTACATTCCATGGTCGTGTTCACCTGTAAGACAAAGTAATATTTCATTGTAGAACACCAATCCAGTAATGTGTATAAATTATATGTAGATAATCTGACTACGTTGAACATTTACATCGTAATGCTGTTATAGGAGGTTAAACTATATCAGTAATCCGAAGAACATATTGTTTTGTAATGATTACCGCTGTACAATACAACTATACGAATGATACAAACATAGCACACTATCTTACACTACTTTAAGATGAGCATTATACTATTATAAGGAAATTAAATAATGGCCACTGGGGCTATCGTTAAGCAAAATGTGATTCTTGCTTTGCCAAGTGATAGCAACATTTAGTAGTACATTGCATTGATCTTTACACTAGAAAATGCAGTGGTTTTGTACGTTATGTTTACCTGTACACGATGAGCTATTAATATATATATAATATAATTTGAACCTTAATTGTGCATTACATAATTTTTCATTATAAAAGCAGTATAATTGTTTCTGAGTTTAGACGAGACGAGACGAAAACTTTAGAAGAAGTTTAGGAGAAGACGTTATCTGATTAGCATATACAGTGTTAACGTTAGGCCGGAATAGCTGAATAATCCCTGCGAAACAAATCATGATGGGCAGCTACTGGGATCATTTTTAAGACATGTCGATTACGAAGTAGAAAGACTACAAAATGAGCTACGGCTGCTACATCTATTGCATTGTAATATGACAATAAAAGTTGTGGGAAGCATTATTAACAGAAATGCATTATAATAAATTTAACCGCGGAACTCTGAGCTATAAGATGCGCGTAAATATGTTTTACTATCAAAATCGCAAATATCACAGCTAACGGAAAACATTAAATAATAAAAGCCAGCAGCAACATATGGGCAGAACTTACGGCAGCAAGATATGGGCGTTTTTTTTCTGTTAGGATCAATAACGGGAATAATGTCATTACATCTCGTCAGTGATGTCCCATTGAAACAAATACATTAATATTACTCTACGAAAACAATAGAATAAAGGAAAAACTCCGTGTAAAAGTGGCAGCGAGTACCTTACATTTAGACAAGGAGATGCATTTATGTTAGTAAATTTGTTAAAGTGTAAGGTATTAAATAAAATCAAAGTCATAACAAAGTCATTATACTAGGCAAAAAGACATCAAAGCCAAACAGTAGTTGTGAAACTCCTTAAGGTAATAGAGCAGTTTTGCTCATCAGTGTGTTGTCCAACTAAAGGTTCCGTGGCTATTATTATAAAACCGCATATGAAAATGCCCGTGCGCGATTGGTAAATTACGCTTCCATTTCCATAACAATCTACAAATGCTACACAACTTATCTGTAGTCAATAGTTTTATGGAAACTTAATTTTTGAGAAGACTTTTCCTAATATCCTTTCGCTTACTACTTAAGGGTTTCTGATCCAATATATGTATATTTCAAGCTTGCGTGTCTTTTCAATATATCTTGTTTAAAACAGAATATTAGTAATAATATATTATAAAAGCTACCATTTCTAGGAAAACAAACATTTGAAAAGAACAAATATAGTTCTGGAACCAATGCCTGGTGGTGCCTTCGTTCACGACGTTCTCACCAAATGCCTGGCATATGCAGCGACTTGATGCGGCAGCTGACAGGCCCACATTAACAACAAACACACGCGAAAAAGCTATTTCAATACCTCCATTTGTCTTTTACACTGGACAAGCTATGACTGCTCTGTGTCAGCGCGGTGCCTGTATTAGTGACGTTCGATGGCCTGATTAACTTCCAATCGCTTGACAGGCACGTGTGTCATTTCGTTTCCTCTCTGTGAACACATGATTAATGATACCTCAAAATCGGCAAGAACTTTTCTGGTTACCTTGACAAGGTATCTAAATCCAATGTTAAAAGAATATGACCGGAAGACATTTTCGATTTTTATTATGCGGGTCTATTAGTGCAAAGGACTAAATCAAAATTATTAAATTCTTAATATAATTAAAGATATTTCGTTTCTCCACAAATTTGGATATGGTAAGCTCATGAAAATATCTTCCCATATGTTGGTTTTGCTTGTCAATCTTGTATTTCTTTGCTTTTCTTGGTTTTTAATTTTCATCAATGCTCATCTAGCTATTTTAATGGTCATCTCCATTTCTTCGTTCTCGAGACGTTATAACATGTGTGTGAGGAGGAATAATATATTCTTTATGCCCTATTTATATTTCGTAGTATCCATTTTTATTAACTATTTTTCGTATAATTCTCATAAATTTTCTGAGTGATTTAATTGTTGAAGTGTCGACGTTTCTCCATCATTCATTAAATGTGATATTTATCCATTTCTACTTTTCTAGATTAGAACATATTAGTATCTACTCCTAAGAAATAATCCTTAACCTTCGTTTCACCACGTGTCGATTACTTCTGTTATGTTTGCTTTAGAAATCTAAAATTTCATGTATGCCTCCTAAAATCCATACTGAGTACGTGCGTTTCAGTTTACTAAAAAAATATAGAAAAAGTAACTGCTGGAAAATTTTAAATTAAATTGCCGGGGTCCACAATGGTCCGCACGTGGTAAACCATGTAACACGTATATACATTTTGGCGCAGTTGCTGTATTGCTAGTCAACATTTAGCTGCTTACACTAGTAGTGTATGGGTGTTTGGACTCCATGTTTCGTATTACCTGGATTAATATACGTCTCACTGATAAAGAAATTGAAGAATTGTTTCTGAGTGAAGACACTGATGCAAGGAACGATACTGGTGTATCGGAGGCGGATGATGACGTTGATACAGGGAAAGGTGTATCGGAAATAAACCTATTGTAGCCTAAAAAACGCAGGATGGTATGATTAGAGCTACTGAAAAAATGAACTCATAAGGTGAAAAAAACTGTGGGGTCCGTGACGGACTCCATATGAAAAACTACATTTCAAATTACGGCGGTAAACGGAGGGTTAATGTACACAAAGTAGACCATTCCATTTCGATCTACTCTATAAATATTGATATATTTGGCATCTTCAGTTGCCTTGATCACTATGGTTCTAAGGAAGATTGGTTTAAAGCGAAAAATTTACTATTGTTGTTATTTCAATTGATACGCAATAGTTATAATTTTATTAAGGTAGATCTTAGTCATTTTCATAGACTACCGCTATTAAAATCGGAATTCAAGTACAGTGTGTGCCATAAAAAGTGAGAGCTAACATTTCAGAAAGTGTAACTTTCTTAGATTTACTTAGATGAAGGATGCCTAGGCCTACTTTCACCTTAGTGATAAAACTGATAAAAAACTGCAATTGCAATTTCTTTTCTTGTTCGAGGATGAAATCATATCAGCAACCACGGTAACATTTGAACACTATGCTCAATACATTTAGATGCACCTAATACAGGCACTTCCACAATTCACTTCAGATGAGCCGTTTTGATTCCAGGGAAACGGTTTTACGTCTCAATGTACGAACTGCAACGGAAGGCCACGTCGATACTTCGGAAACCGCGTTTTTTCTATGAATTGTGATATTTGGTACCTTATATTTTCACCAGAACTCGCAGTTTCTCATTACGCTATATGGCGGCATCTTATAAATAAAGTGTATGGAAGGCATCCACACATCGCTGAATTAGTTCATACTGAAATCAGGGTTAGGTCAGAATCCCCAACAGTCAGAAACCAAAAAAGTAAAAACGGTCTTCGGCTTCGAACATGCTCAGCCTCAGATACGTGCAATACAAAATAGGTGACTAGTAGTTTAATAGCAATAACTTGTGTTGTTCCAATGTTGCAATAACATTTGTACGTTTCTCGATACGGGCACCGTACTTTATCCATGTTCGAGCTTCATAGCTAACGTAGTTGGCAACACTGACAAATCAACTTTCGCTTAATTTCATTCACTACTTATACCACAGCTTTTTATGCGATAAAAGGTATCTGTTCCTCTTAATAAACTATGCGATTGTGTTGGAGTGAGAAAATTGCTGGTGCAACACTGTTGATGTGTGCTTGGTCACGTGTCCACTTCCCGTAGGTATCAGGTTTCAAGCGTACAATTGTCATTTGCTGCCTTTTCCATAAATTATTTGAAGGTGGCACTTGATAATGCCTCACACAGTTGGCAACCCTGTATTTCTTACACGCACAGGAATTCGAACACAATGCAAGAGGACTTTCTTGCTTGTTATGAGCTCAGAGATCACCTACCTAAGTGTTCCACGTCTTTCTCGTCAATTCCAATCGTCAGATGTCGATTGTGGATTCCATGTTGGTAACCCTGTATATCTTACAGCCACCGGAATTCGACAATGTCAAGAGGACTATATTGCTTGTTTCGGTGTAAGGAATAACCTCCCGACGTTTGTTCACATCTGTGTCTTCAATTCTACTGGTCAGGAGGCGATTTTGGATTCCAAGTTGGCAACCCTGTATCTCGAAAACGAGGCGGCGTAGGACCCATGTTTATTGGAACGTTCTTTCATCTTTTGTTGTCCGAAACGCACCTGTGACGTTTTGGCCCAAATGTTATGACATTTACAACTTTCAACTTTTAACGCGTTACGAATTTCATCAGCCCTACCCCTAACCGCCCCTGAACCCCACTAGGTAATGATTGCAACCGAGATGTGTAGTATTCTTGTTCCTTCACTCAAGCACACTTCTTCCTAGCTTTCCATTTCATTACTACATGACATAATGCGCTTATGATTATTACAGTACGACTGGCAACGTTGCATTTTTCGTTCCCATTGGGCGCTCCACCAGTATGGAGCCAAAATGGCTGGTCCGATTTGGAAAATTCAACTTTTTTAGATTGCAAACCGATCATTTCCAGCCACTTTTCCCTCTGACATGTTTTCGTATCTTCACTCATAACAAAACTGGCCTATGACAAGGGACTTTTGTTACACCCTGTACATATGTATGTATGTGTGTGTGTGAGAGAGCGAGATATATATATATATATATATATATATATATATATATATTATGATATTTATATTAAGAATATTTTGGTTGCATCTCTTCTTGTGCATTGAGTCCAATGATTTTATTAAATCCATCGTCGTAACCCACTGATAGTTGAGGACATTGAATGCCAAATTAAAGATATCAGCAGATAAGTACTTAATTTAATATTAATTAAATAAATAAGTAGATAAACACATTTGAAGACATGTTAAGTATTCTTTGTATTTACTACTTTTCGAAGAGGCAGAAACAATAGTTTATTCTGGTGTTCTGATGTTGAGCTGAGTCGTTAATCATCTATACATTGTTCAGCTACTTTTAATCAGAGATTTTAAGAATAGGTCATTCTGAAAAGCTTATAGTATGTTTCCATTATTCTAGAAAATTCACTAACATTCTGAAATATAATTTGGAAATTAAATACAATTTCTTATGTTCGTGTATGTTACTCCCGTAGACGTCTTCAATTTGGTAATTAGCTATTTTATTTACAACATCACATTTAGTAGTATTTTAAATTTAACTCAAACTTAAAATAGTATTCACACTATATAATAGAACTTGTTAGTAACTTGTTGCATTAACTAGTAGTTATATTGAACAACTTTGGCTTTGATATAGTTAGGTAATCTGTTAGGTATGTTTCTGCCCAAATGCATGGTTTCAATCTCAGGTTGCATTAATAATGTGTTATTATTTTTGTGTTTCGGATTACCTTTGGCATGATTATATGTAGTGTTGAATCTTGTAATTGGTTCATAGTTTAAAATGAGTTGAGCTTGTGATTTACCCTGAAGTAATGAGCTTTGAACAAACCTTATATATGATTGAATTTTTCGAATTGATTCTTTCCAATTTTGTGGGCTTACATCTTGTAATTTACGTTTAAGTAGAGTTCTGACGTCTTGTACAACCTTTTCTGCTTGACCACTTGATTGAGGGAAATAAGCTGGGGAATGTGACAATTTTGTATTTCTTTCCTGACACCACTGTATAAACTTCCAGTTTGAGGAAGGAGAACCATTACAATACTAATACGGAACGATATCCTATAATTAGAGGTGTATTTTCTAGCTGCTTAATGTCTTCGTCCGCATTGGTAGAGTTCATTTGTGTAAACCTTAACCATCTAGAGCAACTATCTATATAAATTAGAAAAAAAAACAGAACCCGCAAAATAGAAAAAAAATATGTGTACTCTTTCGAATGGTTTAATTGGTTTTGACCATCCATTTGTAAATTGTGGAGATATTTGTTTATGCATGGCCTGACAAGAATTACATTGTTGTAAATATGCTTCTAATTCTAGATCTAGTTGTGGCCACCAATAGAAAGATCGAATTATATATTTCACTCTAGTAATTTCTAAATTGGCCTGATTAATATTTAAAAAAAAGTCTTGTCGGAAAACAGGGGGTGCTATTAATAAAAGTCCAATTAATCCTCTAATTCTATGTAATCACAATTTAAACAAGTTAATAACAGAACAAATACAATTATGTATATCTTACCTGGAGCCTGAAGTTCCCCTAAAAGTAAATACAAATTTATTGTTATTGCATTTTAATAAATGCATTACATACTATCAAATGGTGATATTGAACCAAATAAACAGAAAATAAGAAAAACATGAATAAAAAGAGAAGTAAGAGTTCTTCAACTACATATTTTATATCTGGACTGCATATGTTACAATTAAAATTACATATTACATTTCTTAATTTGGATAACCAATGCATTTTTAATTATAGGCAGTTTGTAAATATAGATGGTGATCAATTTATTATCACATACAGCAACCAGTTGATATATTATGTGATTTAATATTAAAATAGATGAAGATAAGTTATTAAAAATATTTAGTAATATATTTAAATATTTGATGAAACGAAAGTGGCAAACACATATTTACACGTTTAGCGATTCGATATGAAGATTACTGACAGTAAGGTAAAGAACGGCGCTGAAAATATTCATGTGAATTAGAGTTGGCATTATAAAATTCTTACGCCAGGTGTATTCAATAATTATTTAGGATACACCGTAAGTGTCGTGAAGTGTTGTAACAAAAAGAAGACTAATGTTTTACCAAACACTATGTGATATAGATGTTCCACATCTTATCGATTCTCATTTAATAAATATATCATTTCGAGAACATAATTTGTTGATTTTTTCTATACGAAATGACAATTTCCTCGAAAATTTATTTTTATTCCGTAAACCTTGCAATTGGAAATCTGTTTAGTTTAGAATCGTTGTGAATGGTTAGTAAATGCCCGTTACACTATTCTTAGTTAAAAGGAAAGTCTTCCTTCATAGTCTTGTTCCTTGAGTATTGTGTTTATTGAGTCAAGTCTCTCAAATGAAATCAGGCTAGGGTGGGTCTGATACATTGCCTAATATTTGCTTAATGCAAAAGGTGTGAATGTGAATTCTGCGCCGTTAAGCGGGTAAAATAACAACTTACTTAATAACACAGGTATGTGGAAAATTATGTTCGTGGATTCAAACATTGTCGATATCATCAGGAAAAAGAGATGAACTAAAATAAATGTAGTTGTAATTTCTTGAAAACAAAAGCTTGTCGATAAAAGCTTTCTTGAAAAAATATGAAAGAGTATTCTGTAAAGTCAACTAGTTTGAAACATTGCATTTAAATTAAGAGTTAGAATTTTAATCAATTAAAATTACTTTAAAATCTTCAAATCTTTCACGATAATTAAATATTTATTCGAGCAGATATCATATCAGTATTGAAAGGGATAGTACTTAAGGGCATTTTCCTACTCTACACCGATTCTAATAAAATGTTATATGCATAAACTCTACTATTTAAGTGTTTTCATAATCGAAAATGTATGTAAATATATATCTTCCGATTGTCATGCAGCTCGAGTCTAAATTTGCCCTCTTTCGCATTCTAATTTTTATAGTATTGTTAAAAATAAATTGTGATATCACGGGAATGGCTTAAACTGTTCAACCCAAATTTTGCATCGCAAGTACGAATGCAATCCACGTGTAACGCTCGAAAGCTAAAGAAGATATTTTTAGCTGTTTTGTATATATATAATATTTTCCTTATTTAAACGTTGACTTTAGTAACAAAAATTAACTTATTCAAGAAGACCCGGGTTCTTTCAGTATTACCCATCATCAGTTACAAAACGATACTTTACTCTAATGACCACCAGCTTATGTACAACAGCATATTCAAAAATCATTCTGTAGCTGATGGGGCTGATGGTTAGAAAAATGTGTTATATTCTAGACAAGGATACATGACGTATAGGCTTATGTTAAATCAACCATTCTAAGTATGATAGTTGTTTTGATATGAAAACCAAATTTGAGTGATTACTACCGATACAATGTACACTCCAACATAAACATTTCTAGGTTAAACTTTAGCCATGTTTAAAATAAACATATTTTCCTTATAAAAAATGCTATATTTTAAGAGTTAATAATATCATTTAAGGGGAAGTTCTGCGTTGTTTAAACATTGTTCCCCATTACATTCAAAATGATACTCAAATATTCGTCAAGTAATATAAGAATACATTTTTGAAACTGCTTTTCTAACTAGCATGAGGACAGGGTAAAACCAAGAATTGTATACTCGACAAACAAGAATTACTTAAAAGTCCTTGCTGGAAGAAAATGACTGTGGACAGAAGTAATACAACAATATAAGATTTTTTTATTTATTTTTTTCAAACAAGCCAAAGTATTCTCACAGGAATGTGATATGTTCAAAGACGTATATGAATTTAAACGAGTCAACTCAAATTTCCTATATTTTTGCAAATCGGGAAGGACCAGTACCAGATAACGAAATCAATACATAAGACAGAGGGGAAAATAGAAAATAGCAGTGAGAGAGACGTTGTCTTTGTACGAGATGGTGCCTAATAGAAAACTTAACAATTTGAAAGTCAGATATATATTCATTTTAACTTTTTTACAATTTCAATAAAAAATAAAACATATTATATTCAAGATTCACTGTGAATCTGACTGTTATTAGACATTAAGTACGTCCACAAATATATTTCCACATTATTATTTTCATTTCGTACGGTGCTAGGTGCTGTAAGGAACAAATCTTGAGTAGGATAAAACTACCTAAATAATATGCGAGTAGTTTTGAAGCACTTGTCGGTTAATAGGACCAAGCTGTTATAATAATTATCGGAAATTCCAAACGAAACGTTAAAGAAAACTACTTAGATGTTAAGAAGGAAACAAGGGACTCAGATTGTTAAACTTAAAAGTGTTTAAATGGGTTTCAGTATAAGAATATGAGCAGTCACTTCAAAAAATGTTTGCGCTCGACTAGACAGCTTTTCTCTAGAAAAACTTTGTATTGCCTTTCAGTGCAATATAGAACACATTTCAAAATGAAAGTGATCGGGATAGTACTATCAAATGATATATATATAAACATTGAAAATTACTAAAATCGTTGATTATATTCAGAAGCGCGTTAAACCTTTATAACGCCGACTATACGATCTCGAATATTAAAACATATATTCATGTCTGACTTTTAACTAGCTTTCTGTACTGAATACCTTTCCTGAAAGTGGTGTGAAAATGTATAACATTTAGCCTGCTCAATACACTGTTCTTCAATATTTTATACTACAATATACGCACATCATTATCACACATCTAACTCTACACAAAATTTCACATTTGATAACCGAATGTTGACCCAACTTCAAATCACAATACCCAAATTTGTCCCAGAAATATATTACAATCCTTTGTTAGTGCGTATCTGTGGGAAAGCGTTGTAACCTATTTACACAAAACCTAAATACTGCAACGGACTGCCCTGACACAAGACTAGATCTTTATTCCATAAAGCAAGACGTGGAAGAGCTTCAAACGTGTAAGATACAACTCCATTTGTCACATTGAGTTGAATAAATGAATATTTTTGAATTAGCAAGAACTGTAAATCCTTTGTACATTTTTTACATTGATCCTTACTGTCCTTGTGGTTCAACAATTGCAAAAATCAGAAAATAACTTAATGGTTCCTTTTACCGTTGACTGGAAGAAAATCTCTCAGTAGCAGTAAATGATATTTTATTTTTTATTTAATTTTCGGTTCTTAATTTTCAACCTAGATTTACGTTAGTCATACCTGAGGGATGATGTCCCTCTGAGTTCAAACTTCCGAGGCTAGGGATTGATAATTAGTAGTCAAGGTCTTAACTGACATCCAGTATTAGTCGGAAAAAATCAAGGAAATGTCTCTCAGCATGGTAAATACCAGCGCTCGAACTTGCGTGTATCTTTATTACTGATCCGAAATCCGAGAGATAATCAACTTAGCAACTGTACCAGGCTATTTTGGTTTATTTTTTCGTATGTGAGCAAAATCTTTTAAAATGTTTACAATCTGGCGTGGCAAAATTTATTGTTGCTCCGAAGCCTCGTATTCTAATTTAAAGGGCTTCGTGGATAAATAGGTTTGACGACAACTGATCTAATTATAATACGTGTGTGCATTACGTATCTCAAGCCTCTTTCCATATTCATTCAAGATGTGCTGCTCTATGACAGTAAAGTGTGTTGGACTAAAGGAAACGTATTGAATTTAGCCAGTCTATAAATTATTTATTCCGATGTAAAAATTTAGTATAGATCATATTTAAAATCACGTAATTATAACATAGTTGCTATAGAATTTTGAAACACAACTAATATATTAAAACTCATAGTATTTTTTAAATTTTGTATTGTATAACCTACAAAACAAATGCCAGTGGGCAACGTACAACAATATGGAGCTGGCAGGAATAAAATGAGATACAGATAAGCAGATAGACGGATATTAATATTTAAACATCTAAAATACAGGGGTTGGACAAAAAGATCTAAAAACACGTCATACAGGACACGTAAGTGTGGCCCGCCACTGTACACCACGTGTTGCGGTTGCCGATCGTGTTTTATTTTCAATGTGTCATGTGGACCTTCCTCTTGCGTCAGCAGTACCCAGTTCACCTGTGAGTGTCGTGGTGTGCAAGTGGTGCGGTAAAATGGGCGACCTGACAGACTTCCAAAGAGGCATGATCGTTGGTGCCCGTCTGGTTGGAGCTTCAGTGACAACAGTGGCGACCATTGTGGGGGTATCGACAGGCACTGTGTCCAATGTCACGAGGGCATACACAATGCATGGGCAAACAACGTCTGCAAAGCACAACAGTGGTCGAAAGACAATCCTTTCCAGTAGCGACAGGAGGACATTAAAACGGATTGTAGCAGCTAAAAAGAAGACCACTGCAATGAAAATTACGTCTGAACTCAATTCCGGCCTACAGAACTCGGTTGCATCAAAAACAGTGCGACGGGAACTTCATAAAATGAAAATTCATGGCAGGGCCGCGATCTCCAAACCTCTGGTCACAGCAGTAAATGCGAAGCGGCATATCCAGTGGTGCAAGGACCACAAGGAATGGACGCTTGATCAGTGGAAACACGTAATGTCTTCCGATGAATCGACCTACACCTTGTTTTCAACAACCGGTCGTGTTTACGTATGGATAACACCGTCGCAGGCCAATGATCCAGACTGTCTGCGCCAAACTGTAAAGCATGGGGCTGGTTCTGTTACAGTATGGGCAGTGATATCGTGGTTTTCTGCAGGTCTCATCATGGCCCTGCATGGAATGATGAATGCTAAGGCGTATGAGGCCATTTTGGGGGACCAGGTTCTACCCATGGCCCACACATTGTTCCCGGATGATGATGGCATGTACCAAGATGATTTGGCACCCTGTCACGCTGCAAAAACGGTGCAATCATGGTTTGAGGAGCATGAACAGGGGCTATCACACCTCTCCTGGGTCCCACAATCACCAGATCTGAACATCATTGAGCCATTGTGATCTGTGTTAGAAAGGCGTCTTCGGTCTCATTACCCTCCACCATCATCCCTTAAGGAACTGGGGCATGTTTTGGAGGAAGAATGGTACAACATTCCACACACCACGATTCAGGAGCTGTATACGTCCATTCCACGTCGGATCCAAGCTGTTTTGGACGCAAAAGGAGACCCCACAGCATACTAGGTATGATTTTCACACTTTTTCAAACGTTTTAGATTTTTGTCCAGCCCCTGTATATTTAATCCTAATCAGTATCAAAAATCGTAGGTGCCGTTGAGAAGAAAAGTAGCGCAAACAAAATGTTGTTCAAATTTAAAGTATGATCAGTTTTTGTTTATAAGGTTGCTAATTTTTAAATGGTAAAACACTAGGAATTTACAGCGAATAGCAATCAGCAGAATGGAAGATTTCTTCCCACTCTCCTGAATTGTTTCATTGCAGGAAAAGGAAACAAGTTATTCCTCTAGTAAAATTCTTCACTCTGTGATAGATTGACAACACTATCTACGTTATAACTTAAAGTTATTACTCTGTCAAAAGTGTTACGAAATATAGGCTATTCTAGTAGTTAACAGATTATCTTGATACACTACTTGATCTTAGTGAATAGTACAACGGTGCCCGTAGTAACATGAACCTCATTAACGTACAAAGACATCAAAATACTAAACGGATCATTAAACACGTAATTTGTTAATTGCTTAAAATATATTTTGTGTAATATGCAGTGTCTAATGACACGTTCAAGGCCTTCTATGACGATCTGTGTATTACGAAATAGTACAATCTAATTTTCCGAACATTTCATCGATTTTCACACCAATCTCGTTATTCGTTAAACAATGGAAACCTTATATGTGAGCAAAAAGATACATGCTAAGATATTAAAGAAAATTAATAGAAACAGACAATTCAAGGAAAAAAAGTAAACAGCTCACTTGGCTAAAAGTTCGATAGATGATGGTCAGCAATAACGCAGGTATGAATATATTGCCTTGAAATTATTTTGATGCACTATGCATTTTCACGTATCTTAATTTACTGACACGATATACTACACCATAGGGAAATATCACTTTGAGTTATATTGAGGTCAGTGACAAACAGGACCTTCACTAAGGCAAGATGGAGGGTCATATTCCATCTGTTTGATGAATCAAATACATTAAACACACCACTAGTTCTTGGATTTGCAAACGGCAAACTATATTCTGGCATCAACAATAAACCCAATATAATAAGATGTGTCCAGGTCAAGAATGTTCATGCGACTTAGGATTTGTCTTGATACAAACATGTTTTTACATTACGTTAGTTCCTATTGCATGTCATCATGCAATTTTGCTTAATATGTTTTGACGAAAAACTTGTATTGCTTTGTGCTGAACTACCAAAGTTTTGTACAAAATATTTTTATTATCAAATATATATATATATATATTTATTTATTTACTTTGCGAACATTTGACGTCCATACATTGTCGTTCTAGCATTACATTTGGCGTCCACGAACATTTGGCATCCGTATATCGGACGTCAAATTGTCGCCCCATAGAAAAAGTAAATGTATATATATTTTTTGTTTCTGACGCATAAATTCGAATGCTCTGTGATAATGGAGGAGACTGTTTAAAGATAATATTTTTTACTATAAAATTAAAGCTTCTAGAATAAAATAAAAAAAATCGACTGGATGCCAAATTGATATATTTTTTTAAAATAATATACATTTCGTAGTTCGAACTTCTGCCACTAGGAGGACTACTGTCGGTTTTGTATACTTTCTAAAAATATACACCGTACATTTTAAGAACATTTGACGTCCACGGGTTTGGCAACATCGCAGTAGAACTGAAGCGAATATATTCCGTACAAATACCTAACAATCTGGCATCTTTCCGTAACCATTCGTTACTTAGAGGTTCAATAGGGAGGGAGATACTCTATTGAAACAATGAGGACAAAGATGTTGGCAGTCATTGTCTTACATTGTCAAAGCATGGCATAAACAAGATCTTAGAAGAAATTTTTCCTGTATTACTAATTCATTAGTTAGCAGTTATTTTTTTCGAAAGTGTAGCTTAACAGTAACACCAATGCTCAATTTACACCGATAAACACCAATGGGGGGAAGGCGCTCCGAACCCCATACATCTGATCATTTTAATTAGCCTTACAACAAAAAAATCAGGCAACATACGTATAATTGTATATCTTAGAAAGATATAGATCACAAAAATGAATTTTAAGTTATCTTTCAGAGGCGTAGCCTAAGACTACTACTCCCCCCCCGTTCAACGGAAAATGCTTTATTTTTTGTGCCATTATTTGAACAATTTAACAAAGAAAAGGTTTCGATTAGTTACCGAAATGTCCTAATTTATTTAGTCGCGAACTCAGAGAGGGAGCATGGTGGCCACGCGCTCTCTCCAGGAAAAATGCGTTATATTTCAATAATTTTAATAACAAAAAAAAGGAACACGATTTTTTCATAACCAATCTAATTTTTCTATAAATATCAATTTTAGGGGAATAACGGTGTCAAGTTTCATGGCAAAAATAAGCAATATAAAGATAAATACGATTCATTTTTGGCAAACACACAGTGGGAAAATATCCCTGGTCTATTCTACCTGCGTCCCCTGCTCATGAAAATCCTGGATCTACCACTGTTCTCTTTCTAATATAACGTTTGACAAAAATATTACTCTAATTTACATTACATGAATGTAGATTTTATACTAGGATACTATTTATACTATTTCTCAGGAATGTTTCGGAAAATCTTTAACAATGTATGTCCATTTATTCCTATGAATCTGGTAGAAAATTTCGACTATTCTTTTTTATTATTATTATCATTAATGTAACAGTAATTAATGTCAATTTAAATATAATTTAGAAAGAGCAGAACGTAAATGTTGCGTATACTGATTCGCAGTTTATAGTATAACGTAGTTCGGTTTCCATAATTGAAATATTTTCATGTTCACACTTACTGGTATTCTATATATCCTAACTAAAGCTTTATATTACTTTAAAATCGTAATGTTTTTCACTCTATTTCAGAATATCATTTCTAATTTAAACTCCAAATTTATAACATAACAATCTATGTTAATATCATAATAATATTCTTGTTCTTGTACTGATGTCGGAAAACCTGCGTACCCATTTGCAACAAGTAAAAGGACGGCAACTTTTTAAGGTCTATCTCTTTTGAGACTCTTGATATCTCGAGACCAGACCGACACTAACGTGTTGAGACTCGAGACCGAGACGAGACTGAGGTTTACAATCGAGACCTAGACCAATACCGGAATTTTCAGATCGAGACGAGACCAAGACTATTCTAGAAAATTCGAGACGATAACGAGACTGATGCCAGTCTCGTCTCGTCTCGATACCATCCCTACTGATATCTTCCTGTTCCGTCTCGTCAATATGTATAAAATACGACAATAGCGTATTAACAAAATGTAAAGCGTTCTGTTTCATGACAATTTCCATTTCGAGCCCTGGAGAAAGGTAAGTCCATTTTGATTCCGGTCATTTAGGTTTGCTTCTCCATTTTTTTTTAATGGCAATGTCGTTTCTCTCTTCAGCAGCTGAACAGTGGGCCGGAAATGGTTATTTATGGCTAAAGCGGTTCGTTCTTTATATGAAAAAAAAAAGAGCTTCGAAGAAAAGCGAGCTGAGAAACGTCTTGCTGAACTTCGATCTGTTTTTTTTTCTAACTGTTCAGTAGTAATACATAGATAACTTTGTAATATGCGTTTGTGAGTGTGTGAATATGTGACTGGGTCAAACTCTCTGTTTTAATTAGGAAACGTATGCGCAAGTTCCAACCAGACCCTTGATTACAGCTATTTAATCAAGACTAACCTGCCTTTAATATGTCATTCCTTTACTATGTCATTTTGTAAGCGTTCATGTTTTATGCTTTTATGTAATATTTTTGTTCTTTGTTTTTATGTATACAGTTTATATATGTATCTCTTCAGCGTCAGCTGAATCTCGCCCACGTTAATAAAAAATGTTTGAAAATGTGCCTGCATGACTCCCCTTTCCTGGCTACCAGCCTGCCACAATTAGTAATGATTCAAGTAAAATGCTTCCTCTTTCAAACATTAACATCACCACAGTCTGATTTTAGGTCAAACCAAAAATTACATTAAATTTTACACATGTCTTTGCATTTGTGAACGGGGTGTCCTCACATAATGGAGCAACTTTTCTGTTGCAGCCCACATACAGAAAGGACACCTGATAGCTAAAACGTCAAAATCCGTTATATCCACACTCTCAGTTATAAGTAACGGTACTATGAGTACCGAGCAGTGGCCTCATTTATTGATCCTGTTTCTGCTCCGTACATCATCGCTGGTCTAACCACCGTTTTGTAAATCATCCCTTTATTCTTCACCCTGATTCTGCGGTCGCAGAGAATGCCACATACTTTCTTCCAATTTCGCCGTCCTCTTGCTTATGAGAAATTTAGAAATCAAGTGGTTTCTTCACTTAACGGTCTTCATTTGTTAAATTTGTAATGTTAGCATTGGTGAAAAAGAAAAGTTTTAAAGGACGGTTAAAAATTTAACGCACAGTTAGTTATCGGATGGTTAAGCTAAATTTAATCGACGTTGGAGAAACCGGCCCTAGCAGTATTATATACATTATGCACTTTGTTGATTCTCATATTTCCGAAACAAACTAGTGTCCCTTTGCAGCAAGAACTTCAGATTCTCTCCCAAAGTCGGTAGTTCTATAATTTCTTTCTTTGAAGTCTCTTCTAACAACATTCTGATACGAATTGTTTTTACCTGTCACTTCCCCCCACCCCCACCCCCACCCCCTCGTTGCAGCACCCTACAAATGAAACCGGCGTCTATAAAGCATCTAGGCTTCACTTTTCAATGCAACGTTTCTCCACGTCCAACTAAGCGGTACAGAGGAGGGGGAGGTTAACAACAAAAACAAGGAAGGTAAATGTCCTGGCCCGCAGGGCCCATAGACTGGACTTCTGGCTATATTCATCCACTTTCGTCCTTTGATTTAATTCTTAAAATTGTGAATAATATAGTTAGAATTGGAATTGAAACGGACTCCGCGCAATCAAACCCGGCAAGAACCACTATATTAGTACAATTTATCTAGTTACAATGATTAGCACTCTGTATACGACGTGTTTTTTAGAAACATTAGATGTTTTCTTTCCCTCCCCTTTCACAAAAGGGTTAAGAAAACAATTGGAAATGCCTTCAGGCATGAAACGACAACTTTTGCAAATTCTTGGAAAGGAAAATGAAGATACTGTTTTTCTTTAAGCTGTATCGAAAACGCAAAAACTTGGCCTAAAGAAATAAAGAGAGAAAGAAAAAAGCTTGACAATCAGACATTACCGGCAAAAATGACTTAAGAAATTCAGAATATTGAAACTCCGTTACAAACAGTAATGAACAATAATCAAACTCAAGTGAAATAATCCTGTAAGGGAAGAAATATTATTACGGTTGGGAAGCTTTTTTTTTTTTTAATTGAATCAATTCTAGGGAAACATCAAAATGCATGTATAAAGAGGAAGTTAAACTTCGTTTTTTGCAAAGAGACGAGAGTTTTCTTAGTAGGTTTTCTTCTAAATGATACATGTGATCGTCAATACAGAATTTCTTCAGATGATTCTGCACACGCGGTACACAAAGTGGCAGTTTGGTTATCCACAGCTATTGGTACGCGTTACTCTCAACTAGTTAATATTAATATAGATATAATTATAGATATAATGCGGACAAACTGTAGGCAGATGAGGCTCTAAATATATTGTGGGTAAGTATCTGAATGAATCTATGTAAAGAGGCCAGAAATTCGGGTTTTATTCAAAATTCTTCAGTAGATACAATCAATGAATTTGATCTTTTTTTGTGGCCTTTATCTCAAGCTCAGGCCGACAATCATTGAAAAGTAATAGCTATATCCATAAGGTTTACTTGTATTTGTTCTACCGGTTGTTACTAGTTAGGTTGTTTGTTTCGTTAATAGCTTCAACATAATGTCTGAAGATATTTTGAGGCCGTATATACAGGTATCCGGCGACTGCAAATGTAAATTACAGTGCTTTTCAGAGTGATGACTTAGTGACCCCACCCCAAAATATTCCTTCGCGAAAAATATTTAA